>QRFB01002644.1:0-54233 GCA_008931105.1 Oenanthe javanica | reverse complement strand
GGCATTATGAAATGCTTGTATGTATAGTATGTGATTGTTTGTATGATTTATTTGAATGTTAGACTTTGGAAAATTGAGATTTTTAATGAATTACGTTAGATTTCTGATAATATTGTGGCATAACAAGGTGCAAGTTCGTAATTTGAGGCGGTACTCGTTTATGATATTATACCATTTTCTTTTATGTTTCTGTTGCAATAAGTGTCATACTTAATATGTAGGGTGCTCAAAACATAGATTTTCTTGTGCAAGAGCTAAAAAGTGTCCATAACTTGTGGAATNTTGCAATAAGTGTCATACTTAATATGTAGGGTGCTCAAAACATAGATTTTCTTGTGCAAGAGCTAAAAAGTGTCCATAACTTGTGGAATTTTGTGTTTTTTAGTATCCTGATGGATATAGACTTAAAGTAACTAATTTAAATACTTAAGAAGGTTAAATNTTTTGTGTTTTTTAGTATCCTGATGGATATAGACTTAAAGTAACTAATTTAAATACTTAAGAAGAAGGTTAAAATTTTTAAGCATGGCCTAGTTTGTGGCTGGTTACTTTATGTTTAAATTGTGAATCTTCCCTAATTACCTCAGGTTTAATGTCGATATAAATAACACGAGGGTAAAAGTGTTCAGTTAGGTCGAAGTATCATATTTACATCCCTGTACTTCTGCAGAGGAGATAAATGTAGTTGAGAAAAGAAGAATAGAAACAACTGGCTGAGCAAGCTTGTAGTATAATATTGTTGGGATGCATAAGTGTTTAGGATGCTCAGCCCCTTGGTGATACATGCATGAGAATGATTTAATAAAAGGCGCACTCATAATTTATATGGTTTGATGTAAGTAGGAACTTTTTTGAAGTGTCTTGCATTATGAGATGCACCTCTAAGTAGGTCTTCCTAATTTGCTTTGCAGTTTACACGAAATGGTGGAAGCTTATGTCATTGATTTGATGGATTCTCATGTTCTCAGCAATGAAAAATAATTTTTTTTGATGGATTGTTATATGTTGGAGTGAAGTGCTAGTGTTTTCTTAAAATCATGTAACTGAACTCTGAAGCTGCTGCTTTAAAGAGCCAGTTATAATACTAAAGAGAAGTCTCACTGGATTGCGTCTCTGTATTACTCGAACAGGTACAACCCTGTGCTTGAAATACTTCAAAAGTGCAACTTCCTGATGGAAGTGGAGCGGAAGATAGGTTTCTGCATAGACTGTAAGTTTTCAGTGATTCTTGATAGAGCAAGTGAAGAACTAGAGATCATTAGATCTGAAAGAAAGGGTAATATGGAAAATTTAGAATCTCTGCTGAAGCAAGTATCATCTCAAATTTTTCAGGCTGGAGGTATAGATAGGCCACTGGTAACAACGCGCCGTTCAAGAATGTGTGTTGGTGTCAGGGCTTCCCATAGAAATTTGCTTCCGGGTGGTGTAGTTCTGAATGTAAGCAGCTCTGGAGCTACATACTTTATGGAACCAAAAGAGGCAGTTGAGTTGAACAACATGGAAGTCAGGCTTTCAAATCATGAAAAGGCCGAGGAGAAAGCTATTTTCAGTATGTTGACATCACAAATTGCAGAATCAAATACAGAGATCAAGTATTTGTTGGATAGAATATTGGAAGTTGATTTTGCTGTTGCAAGAGCTGCTCATTCTCGGTGGTTAGGTGCAGTCTGTCCAAATTTAGTATCAAGTCCTTTGAAATGTATTGAATCTGGTGTAGATGACTATCTTTCAGTAAACATTGAAGGTATTCAACACCCTTTGCTTCTTGAGGCCTCTTTGAAAGCTTCATCAGATTTTGTAGAATCCAATTCTCCGCATTCGGGGAATGGGACATTGAAATCTGAATTATATTCTGGTCCTGATTTTCCTGTGCCTATTGACATCAAGATTAAATGTGGTACAAGGGTGATTGTAATTTCAGGGCCAAACACTGGTGGCAAAACTGCATCATTAAAAACTTTAGGCCTGGCATCTATTATGCTGAAAGCTGGCATGTACTTGCCTGCTAGAAACCGTCCATCACTCCCATGGTTTGATCTTATTCTTGCAGATATCGGAGATCACCAGGTGGTACATTATTCCCACACTTCATTCATTTATGTGCTTGTATATGTGTGTGTGTGTGTGTGTTTTCCCTTCCCTTTTTACTCTTTGTTTATTATTGTGGTACAAACTTCAAGGCTGGTTCTAATGTACTTGCCTTTCTAGTCTCTGGAACAAAATCTTTCAACATTTAGCGGTCACGTTTCATGGCTTTGTAAGATTTTGGAAGTGGCATCTAAAGAATCACTTATTCTTATTGATGAAATTGGGAGTGGGACTGATCCTTCAGAAGGCGTTGCTCTTTCTACCAGCATATTGCAATATCTGAAGGAAAGAGTTAATTTGGCTGTAGTGACTACCCATTATGCTGATCTATCGCTTATGAAGGAGAAGGATTCACGGTTTGAGAATGCAGCAATGGACTTTTCATTGGAGACTCTACAGCCGACATATCGTGTGATTTGGGGAAGCACAGGTGAATCTAATGCTCTACGCATTGCTGAATCAATCGGCTTTGATGCAGAGATAATTAGCGGTGCACATGCATGGGTGCAGAGGTTGATGCCAGATAAGATGCAGAAGCGAAGAGGGTTGCTTTATCAGTCACTAATGGAAGAGAGAAGCAGATTGGAAATTCAGGCAGGGCGGGCTGCATCACTTCATACAGAGGTCATGCATCTATACAATGAGGTATGTTCATAAAAGTGACTGTAACATGTCTTGCAATTGCAATTTTCTTGGCAATTATACACTCTCACAATCTAACATGTGAATTAATTCTATTTGCTGTCCAGACAACCTCTTATTAGTTATTACTATCACCAATTTATAAGATTGTAGCCCTAGACCCCTAGTGGTCACTGTTATGAAATCTGGAGGAGTTTCTGCAAGTACATGCTGTAGGCACTACTTTACTCTCTCTAGAGGTCCATGTCCATACATTTAAATGTTTTGACTTTTGAGCACACAACAGACATGCACCAACATAACGCAAGTCTCTTTCCCCTAGTCCTTTTAGTGGGGTCTAACTATCTGTATCCTACTTTTGGCTAAGAGACTGGTGTGATGAAAGCAACTTAAAGCACTGCATCATTCATGGAGAGAGGCTTTTGGTTTCTAACATTGATATTGCTGAATTATATCTGGCGGATTGCCCTTGCCCGGAAACACTTTGAATAGGAATCAATTGTATATTTGGATGAATAATACACAAATTTTTACTCCTTTAAGTTAAGAAATAATGATAATATTTGCATTCACTCGGATATGTTCAGTAGTGCAACATTGAAGGCTCGCTAGGTTTCTCCTAGCTATACAGATATAGTATGTATAAATAATGACTGCTTGTACTTGTCCTGTTTCATCTTTATCTAATTGTTATATTTAATGCTATGAAGATTCGCGAGGAGGCAGAAGATCTTGCTCAGCGGGAGGTAATTATGAAGGCTACTGAGACACAGAAGATTCAGATGGAGATTAAACTTGCAATTTCCCAAATAGAAGATATAGTTAATGAATTTGAAAACCAGCTCAGGAATGCAAGTACTGATCAATTTAATTCACTGCTAAGACAATCGGAATCTGCAGTTGCATCCGTTGTTGAAGCTCACCGCAGCATTAAAGGCTTACCTACCAGAGGAAGACCTGCCAGTTCATATATGCCACAGAGGGGAGAGAAAGTTCATGTCAAGGGATTGGGACATAAGTTCGCCACAGTAGTTGAAGCAGATGAAGATGATGGCACAGTCCTTGTTCAATGTGGTAATATGAAGGTCCGTGTGGATATTAGCAGTATAAGCCCACCTACTCCTAGTGTTAAAGATTCTACAACAAATTCTGCTCCACACATGAGAAAAACGGTATGTCTAGTAAGGTTGCATTAAATCTTATGTGATTTCTTCCCACTTGCTATTCTTGTGGATTGCCAGAGTATGCACTGAAAATAAGTGTCTGGGAAAAATGTGTACTTAATACTTTAAGAGTCTTGTCAAGTGTTCCTTTCCATATATAGATACATACCTGATATGTGTTTAGATAATTGTTGAGGAGGGGTCCAAATTTTCTAACCCAATTAGAATAAAAAATTAATGGAAATTGTTTTTTATTTAAAAATGATTAGATATAAAATTTCTGATAAGAATATGCAACTCTTTTAGATTTATAAGTAATAAGAACATTAAAAGGGTGAAGAGTTAGTTTAAAACAAGAGTTTAACTATAATAGGGGATAAAAGAAATGATGCAGGGGATCAAACTTGTATCAATTGCAAGACAGGCATGCCAACAGATTATATCAGAAAATTCAGAAAGAATATATTTACAGACGATAAACTGGAAGTACTACTGAATCCAGAAAATATATTCACGTCAAACTGAAACTTCAGGTGGCGGGGGGCATGGACCCTTCTGGCCTTCTGGGTCTGTCCCCAACTGAATTTTAAGTGGTCATGCTTTCCAAATTTTATGCTTTTGATTTCATCTGAACATGATTGTAATTTAGTTGTTGTCNTAAGTAATAAGAACATTAAAAGGGTGAAGAGTTAGTTTAAAACAAGAGTTTAACTATAATAGGGGATAAAAGAAATGATGCAGGAGATCAAACTTGTATCAATTGCAAGACAGGCATGCCAACAGATTTTATCAGAAAATTCAGAAAGAATATATTTACAGACGATAAACTGGTCAGCTAGTACTACTGAATCCAGAAAATATATTCACGTCAAACTGAAACTTCAGGTGGCGGGGGGCATGGACCCTTCTGGCTTTCTGGGTCTGTCCCCAACTGAATTTTAAGTGGTCATGCTTTCCAAATTTTATGCTTTTGATTTCATCTGAACATGATTGTAATTTAGTTGTTGTTGAATGGCTGACAATCATTAAATATTTGATTATGATGTACCTGATGTAATATGTGGAATATGAATCTGAACTATATGTAGTGGTTTTGATTTGGACAAGTGTAACCTGAGATCACAATATCTCAGATGAAAATGTGGTTCTTAAGTTAGTGTATCCATATTTCTTAACTTAGATTTTCTGAGCATGCAATTGAGATGGAATTAAGTAATGCTTATGACAATCAATTTATATTGACACTGCAGGGTCAGCCGAACAGAAGTTTAAGAAAATCTCTCAAGGAAATTAGTATTGAGGCAGTTCCTTATGGACCAGTGATACAAACATCAAAAAACACTGTGGATCTACGGGGTATGCGGGTAGATGAAGCATCTCGCCACCTTAATTTGGCGATTGGTGCAACAGGGTCTAATTCAGTTCTGTTTATTATACATGGTATGGGCACCGGGGTTATTAAGGAGTGCACATATGAAATATTGGGAAAACATCCTCGCATTGAGAAGTTTGAACAGGAGAGTTCGATGAATTATGGTTGTACTGTTGCTCACATAAAGTGACGGTTTAATATTTTGTATAATAGTATAAAATATGTATATAAACATATCCAGAGTTTTAATCAGGGTCTTGTCTCATTCATCCAATTGACAACTGAGTACATAATTATGGGGATAGTATCTTCAAGTCTCATATTAAATCTTTACTTGGTGTTCCAGTCGCATTTGCTACCATTTACATCCATATGCATAGCAGGAGAAAATAAAACTGAATGCAAAAAGGGCAGACTGTAACCTTACCCTTAAATCGTCAAGGAGCTTGATGGAGAGTTTGCTTTCATCCTCTTTGATGCGAAAATTGCTAACCTGTTCCTGACCAGGGAGAGAACAAACTAACTCGGTGTTTTTTTATTCTTTCTCAAACCCCCCATCATTGTTGTTTCATTTCTTTTAGATTTTATCCATGTAGAATTGTAGCAAAGTAGATGTGGTCATATGAATTTTATAAACTCTTAATCTTAACAATATTGCTAACTTTGATAGGACCATGATGATGGCATGGAACTTCACTGGGGAAGGGGAAACGATGAGGTCTTAATATGCTTTGACGACTCCAACATCATTCCATAGGCGCGTGGAAACAGCTATTTACCTTTTTCTCAAGGTTTGGTAGTTTTGTTGATCTTGTGAGGTGTCTAGTTTAACTTTCGTAAATTCATCTTTTGTGTTAGTAGAATTTAACTGAAGTTCCGATCAGACTCCCCCAGCAACTTTAGCCTCTGCTTATTTTTTAAAAAGTAGGAGCATCTGCTGTTTTAGTTTGATTTTAAAACATCAATATACAACTACCTCAGGCAAGTTTCTCACGTGATTTAGCAAAACAAAAAGTCTCACACAATAATTTCCCATCTTCAAAAAGTAGATAAATTTAATAATATCTAAATTGATAATTGTTATACTGTATACACTATACAGGATACCATAATGTTAGTATAAGTTGGGCGCCGGTTATTAGTAGGATGTTTACTAGGTCCAAATAGTTTTTAAGATGTTTATTTACGAGCAGAAATGGGTTAGTTGGCTTTGATTATCCACTATATAAGGTTAGAGCAATGTTCAAGAAGATGAAGGAAATATTTGCACAATCATATTTCAGGTGGACCTATACACTAGACTATAGAGCATTCGCCGTTGCGGGAGTAATGCAAATTGGCTAGGTGCGAACACTGTTGAACAATAGGGACTTTGATTCCAAAGAATGATAGAGGTAGCTGCGCAAGAGGGTTGTATGTCAAATTAGCAGTAGTTAATTGTATTAAACTGATGTTCTGTAATAATTGCTAAAATAACTTTAACGGAAGCTCGACTGTAAATTTTGTATCGTATATAAACTATAGTTCCTACTTTGTCAATCAAGATCTTCTGCTTATTGACAAACTAAGTTCTGACCTATAATTAAAAGAATATTATGTATGAAATAAATTGGTTGTTGGGTTGTTTAAAAAGATCGAGTCATTGGCATATCTAATTAGTTTTGTGGTGCCATAGCTTGAATCCTTATATGGCTACTATCATTTTCATACATTGTATTTGTTTTCCGGGGAACTAGAGCATTTGTTTTTGTTATCTGCGAAGCATCGTTGTTAGTATGAGTATGTTCAGCCANACCCCCACCCCCAAATCCACCTCCGTCGCCTCCACCTCCACCAAATCCACCTCCTCCGCCGGCTCCACCCCCAACTCCACCTCCTCCGCCTCCATCTCCACCTCCACCAAATCCACCTCCTCCGCCGCCTCCACTTCCACCGCCCCCTCCCCAACCAACTTCATATCCACAATCACCATTACAGCTACCCAACTTCACTGAACCCATCCACATCTCATCAGGTGGATCAGCTGAGCTATATGCATCTTCTTCATGAACTCTCACTGCATGCTCAGCCTCATGGGATAGAGGTGGAATACTATATTTCTCTTTTCCGTTAAGCTCCTTGGTGTTATCATAAGAACTTGACAAAGGAATGGATAGCAGTATAGAATTCCCCAGTTTACGTGAATCAGCTAGGCCAATCAGGAAAGCCATTGATAAGACATTTAAAAAAGCCAATCTTTTTCTTCCCATTTGATTCTTGTCACGAGCCCTTACAATGCTAGCACGTAAAATTCAATCAGCTATTTCAATATTTAGTAAAGAAAATATAAAATGTGCTCGAAGAGTTGGTAATTTGGAGCTTTAAGCAGACAATATATGCCATTTATAGACACCACTCCTATATATGTGTATGTATTTGCATAGGCATTCCGACATTCAAATATTGTAGGAACATGAACCTTGTGTGTCATCATAATTAGGTGGCTATCAAATCGTGCAGTGGAATGCTTATGAACTAATGTTATGCATAATTTCATGCTGATTGTGTCATTTTCTTTGGCAAGTCTATATTATTTAGCTGATATGTCTGATTTAAAATTTGCACTTTCCAGACAAGGGTGTCCAGGAACATCAATCAAGTGAACAGGTTTTGTATTTCTTTTCTGCCAACAACAATATAAACAATGTGAATTTAAGCTACATAAATTACAATGAATTAATATAGGCCGCCTACTAGATAATTGCATCCCATCAGAGTGCATTAAATTACATTCTCATAAGCCATCAAGCATCAATCTTACGAAATAGAAATAACTACGATATTGAGTTTTCTATTAATTGACATGCTTGTTACAGTCAAGGCATGGCAGAAAATGGATTTGAGTTGGTTTTGAGTCAATAAATTTGGGTTTGGGTTGGTCCTGATCTGAATCCATATTTAATTAAATATAGTTTAAATTTGGTTTGGATAAAAAATAATTTAGGGTCAAAATATGGGTAAATCAATTTTTTACATTTTCTATAATATAAATACATTAATACATTTTATTTTAATTCTTTACTTTCTCATAAAAAAAATGTTATATAAACTAAAAAAATTAACAAAATGATAAAAATTACCACNCATTTTTTATAATATAAATACATTAATACATTTTATTTTAATTCTTTACTTTCTCATAAAAAAATGTTATATAAACTAAAAAAATTAACAAAATGATAAAAATTACCAGGTCTAGTTACAGTATCATGATTTTGTTACCATACCAAAAGGAAATTTACTTTGCCTTGGTGATCTCCGAGTGTAGCACAAATCTATCCGCATTCGGTTCCATAGATGTCACAGTTAACAGTATCCTTGTGAGCAGCCGTTCCCCGAAGCTGGTATTTGATCTGTGTCATCAAAGAGCATTAGGGAACTAAGGCCATGTACCAAGGTTTCTGCTTGGCAGCACCACACGGCAGTAAAATTAATTTGAAAAAATTGCAAAAGCAAAATCAACCAATTTTAATTATCATCAAGTAAAAACTTATTAAGATTTATTAATTTTGTGTTCGGAAACATATATTTAAATGATATTATTTCAAATTCTCATGTTTATACATATATTTGAATGCTTTGGAATTAATCTAAATCCTCACAAAAAGATATAAAGAAAAATTAGATATTGTTATTAGTACAATTTAGAGATAAAATACAATAAATCTTTTTGAAAAGACTTCAACTTATTTTGTGTTGCCTAAGGGAAAACAGTAAATAAAGACCTTTATTCCAAAATTTAAAGTACATGCAAGAGGTTCTCACCTAACATATATGAAGCAAAACTATATACGTGTAAATAATTAAATGCATTTTTTTGGTAAAAAAAATGTATTATTAATTAGTTTATGAGTGTTAGAATGGGTCAAATTTTTTAAATATTACTAATTATTTATTAATCTTTATATATATGTTATTTAGGACCTTTCTTTGTGAAAAGGTAAAAAATTATGTTTTGATTAATATATTCAAATTTTGAGATTTCCACTAAACTAGAGATTTTTTTCCCTTTAGTTCTTGGTGATAAAAGATAAACGTTTACCTAGCAAAAAATAATAATATTTCTTTCCTTACTTAATATAGAATAATTTTTAATTCCAAAAATTATATTTATGTAATTAATATTTGATGACTATATATATCGAACAACTTGATGGCAATGTTCCAATATATATATATAAGATAATATAATTTATAGTAATGACCATTTTAAGCAACTTTTGTGCTAAAAAGGATAAAATATAAAATTTCATTTAATGGACTAATAATTTGAAGAATTTTTTAAAATTTTATTCTTTTGAATTTTGATCACATGCGAGGCTTCCTTTTTTGGTGTACTAATTAAATTTTTGATTTTAATTATATAATGTTTGTATCTAGTTTAAATGTAATTTGTTATTTTTAAAATTCATTAATAATTATTATTTATATAAATTAAATTCATTAATTTTGAATAATTTATATATTAAAATTTAATATAATAAATTTATAAAATAATACGATTAAAATAAAGTTGATGGCAAAAGTTATGTTTTTTCTGCTAAGTAAACATGTCGTTATTGTTTGTTGCAACACAGGAAGTCTATGATCCCCTGATTCATAGTAAGCACAAAAAATGGACTAAACATATTTGTTTTGTTTTTTCCAACTCCCCAATATTATATACATAATTATATTTACTAAATTCAATAAATAATACATAGTTTAATGTAAACATTAGACGATAGGATCAATATATAACTTTATCATATGGTAAAAACAATGTGCGATAACTGTGTTTGATAAATCATAAACTTAACCTCAATTTTAAGAGTACTCACTATTTGTATGCTAATTAATGGAGTCTGTGTATTAAAATTTCTAAATAATTTATTTTATTAGCTGAAAAAATACTCAAGTTTAGTGAAATTATTCCTAGCTACTTCATTTTTTGTTTATGGTAAAAAATTAGCTGAGTCATTTTCTGAAAAAAAATTCTTAAAATGTTATCTCCCTGTGTCCTTGGTGTCTAAAACCAGACCCCTAATTTCTCCCTATATGAACCCAAGAAAGAATGTAATCGAAGAAGGCTAATTTCTTTGAGATACTGCAGACGTTTTGGTGTGTTTATGTATTCTTACCTTGGCTCATTTGACTGCAAGATGTATAAATTACTAATTTCAAGAGAGATTGTTTCCCGGAATTAGAATGATAATAAAATTGCACAACAAATTGGTGACATGAATCAAACATATTCATCACTGATCCAGCACTCCTCAGTCTAGTTAACTTCCGGATCACTATGCTAATACACAAAAAACTTTGCTATTGGATACCATCGAAAAGATTTGCAGATATCAATCACAACTGGAAGCTAACAAAAAAGAATAAACTCTCTAAAGTTTGATTTCTGTAATAAGCGAAACAACAACTAATTAACAAGACATTACCTAAATACATGTCAACTAGCATCGGCGATTTGCAATGGCTAGCATATAATGGTACAGTTCGTATCAGTTCATTTTATACCTGCTCCATGTTCTTAATCTTCTTTGTTTCTTCATTCTCAGGTATGGTATCGGCTTTCATCCTATCTAAGATTCCATCCACTTCTTTACCATCTCTTATATATGCTTTCATCAAGGCATGATACATTTGTCTGTCCATCGGGACAACAGTTCTTAACGAGGCAACAAAACTTTCAACATCTTCGGCACTGCCTCTCTCACCTAATGAATTCATTAGAATGGTAATGGACTTCTGATTCGGTTTCCATCTTTTGCTGTCAGCGTGTAAAGAAAGAGCTGCTTTAAAACAATATAGAGCCTTCTCCATCTCATCATTTTCTACAAACCCTAATGCAACTCTTTCCCAACTTCCTGGTGTTGTAGTCCTCTGTTTATCCGCCAAATTTTCAAGAATTTCCTTGGCTTTATCATAGAATCTTGCATTACAATACCCAATAATCAGAGCATTTTGTACTCGAAAATCATAGCAGTTTCCAGATGCTTCCCATTCTTCAATTAATTCTTCAGCTTTGGTGAATTCGCCAAGCTTTGCTAGAGTGTCCAGCATGACTATATAATCCTTATTAATACACCTCTTACAAGCACTCTTCATAAGATCCCACATTCTAAAGACATCAGAACTATTCCCTAAGCGAGCATGGAGTGTAATCAGATTATTATGGCCAAAACCATTTTTATTATCCAGAAATGCTTCAGCTTTGTTTAGAGCAATATTTGCCTTATCTTTGAGGCCTGCCGTAATAAAATGATTCCCAACAGTCGCATAAGCAACCCAGTCCATGACAATATGGGGCTGGCATTCCATTTCCTTCAAGATTCTTTCCATTCCCTCAATATCTGACATTACTCCATAGGAATTGATACATATTTTATAGCTAAAGATGTCAGGTGTGATACCTTCCTTTTTCATTTCCATTAGGACTTCATACGTCTTCTCATGTTGTCCAGTGGAAGAATAGAGGGACATAATATCATTGTACGTGAGAGGTGATACAGCAACACCCAACTCTTTCATTATTTGTAGGTGTGACAGTGCTTTGTCAGTTTGACGCTGTCGCACATAACAATGCAGAAGAGCACCATATGTCTTATCAGTTTTATTCTGCTCATTCAAGTTCATGAAGTACCTTTCTGCATTGACATATCCATGGACTTTACCAATTAAATCCAACTGAATTGCATGTTCAGTTGGAGTGAATACACAAACACGTCTGGTATTCATCCATTCAGAAACCTTCAAGAAAATACATCAAGAAGAAAACATCAATAGCAGCTGATATGTGATTCAATAGGTACTTCACTTCATAAATCTGAATTTTCATATCTGATAACATCATGTCAACAAGTTCTTACTTTCCGTGAAATTCCCAAATTGATACTACTATTGTCTATTAAGAAACTGCATTGTTCTCGGTATGTTTTGACTTGAAGGAATCGAAATTCTAGTAAGATGCTAAGCAAATAAAGAGTTTCTTACCACACTTAAATCATATTTAATATATACCAACATAGCTATAAACTAGAGCTTTATCATCTACCAAGTTACTTACTTTTAAATCTCAAAATTTGTCTCTCTCTCCTATAATTTAACTCCAAAAAACACATACCCACAATTTAAATTTGCAAGATTGTCGTAAAATCAGTTCCACAAGAATTACACCTACACTGGCACTCACAAACATAAATGAGGTAAATTCAGTACTTACTTGCAAGCTCCAAATATTACGAATTACTCTCATAATTACACCACAAAAAAAAAACATACCCAAAAACTAAATTTGCAATATTTTCATAACAAAGCGGTGAATTAGTACTAATACACACATAGCTCATAATAAACTACAAATATGTACAAAATGTGAACCTGAAGAGCTTGCGAAAATCGTTTTCGCCTGCGAAGATCGAGAATGATCCGTTGAAGCTCAGCAAACCTGACTTTATTACCCTTTTGAATCCAATTATCAAGCTCAGGGGTTAAATCCAAATTAGGGTTTCCAAGTGGACTGATTTTTGTGTAGAGTGTTTCTTTGTTCACTCTGTTTGTGTAATAACATCTCTGTGTTATGTAATTACGGAGATTTGAAACTAGGGTTTCGTTGATTCTTCTCATTTTTTAAATGATTTGCAAATGTTGTGATGATTTTTACATACTAGGGTCAGCGGCTCATATTTATTAGTGTGTGTGTGTGTGTGAAACTGGTGTTAGCAGGGTTTATGGAAGTAGAGGCAGGACTCAGAGTCTCGAATATCTTATTTATTTAAGTTTATTATTCGGGAGTTTAAAATAGAATAGCATATTATATTAATTAATTATAATATAAGAGGATGTTACAAAATGTTATCATCGTGTAAGGTAATCATGCTTTTCTCATGATAAAAAACGTAATTAAATTTTTATGAGAATTTTTTATAACTAAAAACTAGACCCTAGTATAAAAAAGCAATAATAAACTAAAAATTATAGTTTTCTTTATTTAGATAATAATATTAAAATATTGGAGTAAACTAACAAAATTTCTGTTAGTTTATTGGCACGATTATGTTATATTTTTCTGGAGTGACCACTAAAATTGTACAGGACAGTGCAAAAAATTTAAAATTTAAGATTTAATTATAATTAATCAAATCAACAAAAATGAAATCAAAATAAAATAAAAAAATTAAAATTCGGGTTTGAAATGGCTCAATTCTGATTATAAATTTCAATTGAAGTGAAAAAAGTTGAATTGATTATTAAATTATTGAAGAATGAAGAATTTTATACTATCAAAATTCATATATTTAATCAAGAGAATTTAAAAAGGAAATTACTATATCATGCCTCGTTAATCAACATTTTAGTATAGTAGGATACGAAGATTTTAAAATCTTCTTGAATGAACTAGGATAAAAGTTTATGACAAAATATATAGCAATTTTAAAAAACAAAAGTGAAATTTGATCAGAATTAAATATAANAAATCTTCTTGAATGAACTAGGATAAAAGTTTATGATAAAATATATAGCAATTTTAAAAAACAAAAGTGAAATTTGATCAAAATCAAATATATAAAAAATTAGATGATAACGCATATTTCTTCCTTTCCACTCATTAATTCATTTATTTATATTAGTTTATAACTCGTGCAAAGCATATTAATAAATTATATATTAATTATTTTATATGATTATTTAATTTAATATAATAATTTATTTCATTATTAATTTATTATATGTTATTTAAATATTATTATGATATATTATTTTTTATTTTAATATTCATGAAATATGATTAATAGGTTGTAATTTTAAATAAATTAAAAAGCGGTGATTAAATTGAGTTAAATGTTAATACAACCATGTTATATAAAAATTATATTATAATATTATACCTAAAATAAAAAATTATTCTATGATTTAAATATAAAACAATATTACCCGTGAACAGTTGTATAAAATAGGATTACACTGTTGATAGAATTGGTGAATAATATATTATATATAGTATACATAAATTATTTTATATAATTTTAATGTTTAAATTAATGTGATAATTTATTTATTTTATTATTAATAAGGAAAAGTGTAACATTATTCTTAATAAATAAAATATATGTTATAATTTAAATATAATATAATATTACGCCTGTGCAACTGTTTAAAATGAGCACTGCACCCGTGTAGACTTGTATGTATAATATATATAGTATAAAATAATTGTTTTACATGGTTTAAATATTTAATTTAATATGATAATTTAATTTATTTTATTAATAAGAAAAATGACTCCATTAATGATAAAGTTGTATATATAATATATTTGTTCTAAATAAATTTGTATGTATAATATATTTGGTTGACTAACTATATTCTAATTAAAATTTAATTAAAAAGTGTGTTTGGAGTTGATTAGGAGAGTTATAGTATAGATATTATTTTAATTATAAAATTATAATTTTAAATAAATTAAAGTGTTTTAACGATGATGAAATTGAAATATGTTAATTAGTAGATTTTGAGTAGAACTTTATATTTTAATCAAAATTTAATTAAAAGAGTGTATTTAATATATCATAATAATAAAATTTAATTAATATAAATAAAATAATATTATTATTTTAGTATTCATAAACTTTAATTAATAAGCTATGATTTTAAATAAATTAAAGAGTTTGAGCAATGCCGAAATTGAAACATGTTAGTAAATTGTAAGTATAACTGTATATTTTAATTAAAAGAGTGTGCTTAAAATTGAGTAAAAAACAAATTAAAAAGTTTCGGACCCAATTCGTATATTACGTATATTAGAAGAATTACCATGGATAACACAAAATTTCTCCACCAATTCATTCTAGTCGAGCATCTCAGCCCGTCATTATACCTCGAGAAATAGAAATAATTACAATTCCCATCCCACCTAAAATTTTAGGAATTTGTTGGTAGTTAGAATAGATTCGTAGATCAGGGCGATTGATCCGTTTTAAATTTAATTTTTTTTATAACACGTGTACTTGAAATTAAATGGGAGACAAAATGACTGGACCGGACGCCGGACCAAACATTTGGTCTTGCAGTTTTAATAACATAGTATAGATTTGAATTATGTATAAAAGTTAAGAAAATATATAAAGTAACAAGAAAAATTGAAAATAGTAAGTGAAGTGATGCGAACATAAAGTAAGTATAGTGTAGGAAAATAATAAATTTATTTAAATTTATATTATTAAAAATTATTATTTATAAAAACTTTAAAAATATAAAGAATTTTAAAAATATTCAAATAAAAAAATTGTGACGAAAAGGATAGGTCACTTTATTGTGTTAATGATTTTTTATATTACTCTATTGGGCCGGGTGTAACAAATAAGTAACCATAGAATGGGCTAAAAACCATCTCATCAAACCCACTCCACTCGCAGTTCTACCAACTGACCTATACTTGCACAGTTACACACACACGTATACTCCTCTCAAATATTCAATTTAAATTCAAACTCACACACATCACACACCCATTTCTAAAATTTTAGCGCCAATTTCACACGCACACACACAGTGCACAATTTCCGAGATGTCGACGGTGAAAGGAAGCTCGAAGAAGAAGAGATCGTCGGAGGCGATAGAGGCTTCGAAANTCGAGCATCTCAGCCCGTCATTATACCTCGAGAAATAGAAATAATTACAATTCCCATCCCACCTAAAATTTTAGGAATTTGTTGGTAGTTAGAATAGATTCGTAGATCAGGGCGATTGATCCGTTTTAAATTTAATTTTTTTTATAACACGTGTACTTGAAATTAAATGGGAGACAAAATGACTGGACCGGACGCCGGACCAAACATTTGGTCTTGCAGTTTTAATAACATAGTATAGATTTGAATTATGTATAAAAGTTAAGAAAATATATAAAGTAACAAGAAAAATTGAAAATAGTAAGTGAAGTGATGCGAACATAAAGTAAGTATAGTGTAGGAAAATAATAAATTTATTTAAATTTATATTATTAAAAATTATTATTTATAAAAACTTTAAAAATATAAAGAATTTTAAAAATATTCAAATAAAAAAATTGTGACGAAAAGGATAGGTCACTTTATTGTGTTAATGATTTTTTATATTACTCTATTGGGCCGGGTGTAACAAATAAGTAACCATAGAATGGGCTAAAAACCATCTCATCAAACCCACTCCACTCGCAGTTCTACCAACTGACCTATACTTGCACAGTTACACACATACGTATACTCCTCTCAAATATTCAATTTAAATTCAAACTCACACACATCACACACCCATTTCTAAAATTTTAGCGCCAATTTCACACGCACACACACAGTGCACAATTTCCGAGATGTCGGCGGTGAAAGGAAGCTCGAAGAAGAAGAGATCGTCGGAGGCGATAGAGGCTTCGAAATCGAAATCACTGAAGCAGCGAGTACTGGTAGACGACGACGATGATTTCGGTCCTGAGTTCTCCAAGTAAGTTCGATTGAATCGATTCATCTCCGCCTTCAATTGCAATAATCGTATGTATATTTATGTTTATGTTATGAGATATGTGCGAATTTGATGATTTACTGTGTGTGTGTTTGAGAATTGTAGTGATATAAAAGGAATAATGACTGCGTTGCAGCAGATCAAAGAGAAAGCACAGAAAGACGGTCAGAAGAAGAACGAAGAAACTATCTCCAGGTCTCCTCTCTCTCTCTCTCTCTCTCCTCCTCCTCCTCGTCTCTCTCATCTCATCTCATTTCATTACCAATTATATATATATATGTATGTATTTTGTTTTCAGTGAAAAGCTATGGCTCTGAGTTTTTCGATGTGCGTGTTTGTGTTTTGTCCACCGATTTGGTTGATTAATGTTTCGCTTTGCCATCTCGAGTTTTATTTGATTTATTTGCTCTGTTTTCTCTTTGTGTTGCATACTAGTAGTCTGATTTGTTTTTTTTCAATTTGTTGAGTTGTGTGTGTGTGAGTTTATTTTTACAGATTTGGTAGATTATTGATTATTCTATTTGCGGTATTTAAGTAGGAATCGAACTTAGCTCACGTATATCATTGTGTTTTGCTTCTGATATCTTCGTGAATTATGAATCTGTTGGATGTTAATCAATTTTGAGTATACTAGTGCAGTAGTACTCTATATTTATTTCGAGGTGTACAGCTGTGTGTGTGTTTTTTCCATGGATTTTTCTACATTGTGATTATATTTGCAATCAAAAAAATTAGAACCAGATCTACACAAGGTTTTCTGTATATATTTGTTTTTTTGTTTCTATATGAATATGCTGGATCCGATTTCTGCCGGATATTATCAGAACTGTGCGCACACGTGTGTGTTCATTGTTCAGGAATTAGGACGTTGATTAATTAATTAAATGGAACCGAACCTAGGTTTGTGTATGTGACTGTGTTTTGCTTTGAATTTATGCACAAGTATGAATAGTGGAAGACTGAAAGTTGGATGTACAGCTGTGTGTGTTGTCCATGGAATTTGTTGATTTAATGATTCTTTTGTAAGCAAACAAATGAGAACCAAATCTACAATTTGAATTGAAACAAATGTGTACGAACTGAAACATATGTGTATCTTTGTTTTCTTTTGTTCTCTGCGGAAGTATATGGATCTGCTGGATGCTAGTGAAGCTTGGTATGGTGTTTCCAGAGATCAATTGTGGTTTACGATTTGGTTTATGTTTTAAGAAAATTTGAAATTGATGTCTCACAAATTATTAGGTACTTAAGAAGATGTATGTTCTGACATATATCGTTGCCCTGAGCAGATAGATGTATTGTCATCAGATTTTATGTATGATGATCTAACAGTTGTTAAAGGCCTACTGCTCATGTTGTTTGTAACAAAAATTGTTCATTGATACCACCTGTCAAATTTGTTTGATTTGAAATGTTTTGTAGCCATTAGACCGGTACAGACTTCATATAATTTGTACTGTTTTTATTTATGGACACAGCTATTGGTTATGCTATTCAGCTTCTTTCGTTGTATGTACAATTTTAATGACCAGATGTATTTCTTCGATCCTATTTCTCATATCTTCATTCTCAATGTTGTGTGTAATTGTATCACTACATGTTGCCCCTGTCTCTGTTCATTTGACTACTATATATTCAAGTGATAAGTTGGCACGGAATTAGTACAACTATATTATCTGCAGATCGACAGTACCGGAGGGTTTTTGATTTCATGTGAAGCTTACTTTCTATGACGTGCTATAATTATTACCATCTTCTAATAAATTCATAAATGAAAGAACATCTGTAATTAATCTGTTTTGGCTTCAGTTTGGACAAACTTGGTGCATTTTATCTGATGAACTGCTTACTGATTTTTGATGATGTCTGGCTGACAGTGTATCTTTGGATATTAAAGCTAGGATTGATGAACTGAAGTCAAAAATTGAAAAGGAAAGGTGAGAGAATTAAAGGATCATGTGCACTTAAATGAAGAGTGTCTTTTTATATGTTATTTCCTAAATCCTAATAACTTCTTCCTTTCTCATGCCAGGCAAAGCTTTGGCAAGGCACTTTCAAAGAGCTCAAAAGAGGTTTGCAAATGCTGATGGTAGTTTGGTATAACTACTTGCTTTAGTTAAATATGAAGCTTATTTCCTGTACAGTGTGAAAACTTACTGAAGAGTGAGGCTGCCAAGTTTCAAGCCCTTTGTGAAAAATTCACCAAGGAGAAAGCTGCACATGTGCAGGCTTTACAAGGTACATTTTAGTTGTTTGGAATCTAGGTCAGACACATCATTCATCTATGAACAATCCTTAAAATCTTGATATGATGTCCACAACAAAAATAAAGAAATGAATGATGAGTTCTTGTAAGTGCATATCATGGCAACTTGCAATATGTCTATTAGTAATTTACCAGCAATATAATAATGAGGTATATCCATTAACGTTCAGATGATCAGGTATGCAATGCATGTTGGTAGTATCAGTTCACTGATAAAAGTGGACCATATTAAATACACAATTTTATGGATATACTGATGTTGTGCGTTAAATACATGATTAGCAAAACAGTTTTTCTTATTTTAGATGCCTTGTTTGATCCAGCGGTGCCAATTTCTTAGCACTAACATAAGCATGATACAGTTAAGAGTATAGAATAAATCACTTATCCCAGTACCCTGATTGGAGCAAATCTTAATACTCCACAAATTTTCTGATACGGGATTCTATACACCTTTTTATGCCAAGTATCTTACTAACTTTAATGTACCTATCGCAGATACTTTTTCCAAATATGAAAAAGAGAAGGAAAGGCTATTCAATCGATATGAACAACAGAGTGAGCATCTTGGCTCCCCTGATTTCATGTTTAGATCTACAGTCACTTAATTCTTTATTACGGATTTCAGGAAAGAAGGAAAAGAGTATGATAGCAGAACACGAGAAAGCGTGTGCCAATAAAATTGCTGAACTAGAAGAATCACTTAAAAAGAAGAAGCAGGTAACCGAAATTGCACATTTTGTTTGTGTAACCCCCCATTTCCCATCACAACATCAATTAAGTTGTCAATCTTCTGTGTTTGCAGGATGACAAAACATTCAGCATTTTAAGAAAAACTCTAGGTTCCTTTCTCGAACCTGAATCAGATGATGACTTCCCAGCAGATGACTGAAAGCTTAAAGAAAAGGCCAGGAACATAGTGATACAAGTGTTTTTGACCATGTACATCAGACCCTCACACTCTAGATGATCAATTTATGCTCGGCAGCAAGAATGTTGGCCTCTTTTAATCCAATGATTTCACAAGTAGTTTGGATAACTTTCCATTATTGCTGTCTTGTTCAGCTCAAACTATAGAGCTTCTAATATATAGCAAGTGTGAATATCTTCCTAGTCCTTTCCCTTTTTGCACAACTTTTCTAGATGCAATTACAGATGCTTGATTTTTAAGCCTGCCGATAATATTGAGTACTAGACCATTAATCTAATTCTGGTACTTGTTTATCAAAGCATAAGCAATCATTAGATACTCATATAATTAGGCCTTGTCATATTGGTCTAGAAAGAATATCTAAATCAGTTTTTCATACAGGCTTCTTGACATTGTTGCACACTTTCCTGGCGTGGCTGTTGGCAAGAATTGATTGAAACTTTAGCATGAGCTCATGAAGGCACACTTTGACCAATTTGATTCGTTGGAGAGATAAACCGATGGCCCTTTCCATTATACAAGTGCGATTGGTTCCAACTGAAATGAAATGGAATATAACTACCGAAATTGCATTATATATCCAGAATAGCCCTAAGAAGACATGATGATCCCAAGCGAGCGTTTTGATTGTATTATTTTTAAAATATTTATTTTATATATGAAATATATATTGATATTGACAAAATGAATTTTTAAAAATTATAATTCTAATTATGTGATTAAAGAAGTTTAAAATACTTCCAAAACAGCCGGGAGGCTTATAACTTATTATATCCTATATATAATTGGAATAAGAGAGTTATCATGATTTGGTCGTCAGGGCAAAAATATAAATTCATAAGTATTATTAATTAATTAATTGATCAAAGCTTGATTATTTATGAATACAAAAATTAGTTTAATATTATTTATAATTAAAATATTAAAGGTTCAATTATTAATAAATAACAATAACTAACTTAATATTATTTTTAAAGGAAAATATATTAAATTTTAATATTTAAACGAAATAAATATAAATTTCTAAAAAATTAATAAATTTGATTATAATATTATTATTAAAAAAGTAAGCATGCATTGCATGAGTATAACTAAAATAAAGAATATCACGTGGTGATTTAGTTGCTAACGGGTTCCATAATAATAAAAAGTAGGTATATCAAAAAAATTAAAACAATATCTTCATTTCTATTAAGACAATACTCTCTTAATATACATGTAAAACAAATAAAAATATAAGTAATCAATAAATATAATTCAAATATAATAATCTATTCACACATGATATCAAATATAGTTAATAAGAATAAAGATAAATATATAAAATAACATTAAAATGTTAATAATAAAATATTAAAAAACACAATTGATAAAAACATATTTAATAATAATATTCTAATATTTTTATAATATATGTGTAAAATAAAAATATAAACAACTAATCAATAAAATTAAGATATAATATTATAGTTATATATGATATTAAATAAATTTAAAAATAGTAAAAATACAAATATAAATGTAATTTAGAAAATAAAAAAATCAAAAATCAAAATTTACAACATTAAAATTTAATTAATAAAATAATACTAATAACCCGTGCTTCGCATAAGATCTAAACTAGTAATTAAAAACTGAGGGAGTATATTTAATACTGTACTGTAGTGTGAATGTTGTTTGACTGACAGATGTAAGTAGAAACTTTTACAAATGGTCAAAGGCATGATACTCCATAAAAAACAGATTAAACTGAAAAAGATGTAATACTAATATGGCATATTTGACATTTAATTGTCAAGATGTAATTATTTTTTGTGTGGAGGAATAACATGTCCTTATAGTCATTGTGATCTATGGACGGAGATTTCTAATCATTTAAACCAAATTAATCTATATCTT
Source organism: Oenanthe javanica (assembly GCA_008931105.1). Taxonomy (NCBI): domain Eukaryota; kingdom Viridiplantae; phylum Streptophyta; class Magnoliopsida; order Apiales; family Apiaceae; genus Oenanthe; species Oenanthe javanica. The sequence continues at coordinate 32,349 of QRFB01002644.1, read as the reverse complement.
GGACTACAATGCTTCATCATCCAGCTTCCAAGCTTATATGTAGAAATAACCATGTTAGTCTAGCGATTAGAGATTCCATGATGTCGACCACGAGCCTGCTGTGCAGAAAGGGGAGGTCGTCTGTTTTGCGCCTTCATAAAAAATAATATAAAAAGCATAATCAGAAACTCAATACGCAACCATCATACTTCCATGCGTGTTTTAATGAAATAGTAACACTACAAACCACAATCTCAGTCACATGACGACAAGATGCACACTGAACTGCATTTGCTCCGAATTGGTACATCAGCAGTACTTCACACCCACCACATTTTACCTGCCCAACTTGATGAGCTGCCAGATAATATTAGAACAATTAATAATAATAGCCTTGAGACCTAACGAGAAAGAAAAAGTGGTTCAGGTTAACAAAATTCAGTTGATGGCCTTGTCCTCACGCAGTAATGAAATGTATATACTGTAATATATACAACTGATATCTTGATCTTGCTCTCTGAAAATTGAAAACAAAAACTAAAATTGAATCATGAGTAACTAGATGCTAGAGTTATAATATATGCCTGAGTTACTGGCTTATGGAGAAGACAGAGGGATAAGTAACCATGATAGTGAAAATGCATTTAAGTTGAAATCTACACAGAATTCCATTACAATATGTGTTATTTTCACTTATTTTCTCGTCTAAAAACTTAGCGCTAGTCTTAAGACCACTTGGAAAAGTTGACAATGAGGTTTACAATATGCAACTAGAATGGCACAAAATTCTGGACAACGTATGTCACGTCAAGACAGTAAACCCTATGTTTCTTATTGTCTACCAAAAGGAAAATAGTTCATTTTTGTCTATGGTTGTGCTTAAGCAGTATATACTGACTTTCCCACTATATCCTTAACTTTAAGTATAATTTGTGCCTCTCTATTCTAAACAATCAATACGGACAAGTATTGATGTGTGATTATCAATTTAAGCGAGTAGAAAACATCATAGAGAATGGTGAATGCGACCATGTTTTTAAAACAATTTCAATGATATTTCCTACAATAGAAGACAAATTCAACAACAATATCAACCTCAATAATAAGCTCTTTTATAATCTATAAAAAGGTTTTCTATGACTAATTACATACACAAGAATTCCCTGAACTGACTTAAATTTTAATAGTGAATTCCTGCCAAATCTGATTAGAAAATGATTATAACAAGTTACATATAAACTATAGAACAGCAAAATCCAACATCATCTATATTTTAAATTCCAGGATTTGGCTTTCCATGATAATTTTCACTTAGTTGATTCATGTCTCATGGATCTACCCTGCATCACAATGTATTATACACAATCTTTAATTAGTGTGCATAATCTTTTGAAGACAACTATTTAGAAGTGAACGGAGTGAAGCTGAACCAAATTGTGATTGCTAATCCCTAGCCAATTTTGGAAACCACCAAACAAGAAAAAAAAGATCCGGTTCCACACAATCACACATCAAATAGGCGGAAGATATAGAGTTATAAAGTGAACAGTTCACAACCACTCTGCCTCGCTTTTTATTCCAGTGAAATCTAAAATGTTGCACATATTAAATTCTAATTGTGTCAAGTGTCAACCAATCGATAGAGTATTAATGTGATTCCATATTTTAACAGAAAATATAGATTCAATAACAGGTCAAAATACATTTTTGTTTACCATTTGCAGTTCATATCAGATCCCTATGACACAAAAATTGGTCCTAGATGTTTTTAACAAACGTGGATATCATAGATGCATATAGGATATAGCAGTAATATTAAGATGTCTCTGACAAAATGTGAATAACTTAGATACATATATATAATAGTAGTATTTTAATTTACAAATTTGAAAGACTAGAAAAATGTAAGTTGGATCAGTAAGACCTTTCTGAAGTTAAAATGTTTCAGTAAACAGGAAAGGGAAAAACCTTCGAGAACAAGGTTGACAGTTTGACAGCATGAACATTTTACATATTTAGCTCCTCGTGCATAGCTAAGCAAGTGGCGACAGGAACCACACACCAGTTGACCCATTTCTGCCAAAGAGAAAAAACACATCTAGAAAATCTGTGTTGATGAAAATGAAAATTGCCCATCCAACCGAATGATAGAAAACAAATTTCAGTTAAAGATGTAGATAAAGAAAGATCAGATAAACAAGAATTATCATATGCATTGTTTGAATTCATAACATTAGGTAAGAATTTGACAAATAATTACAGGGAACATGACTGCAGAAGAAAATTTCGTACATCTCAACCAAGTCGTTGAGAATCATGCAGGACAATAATTTCACCAAAGCGAACACAGCATAAAGCATTACATATAAAAAGAACAAATTTTTAAGGCATCATTAAAAGGAAACCATGCCTTCTTTATATTCTTTGGAGGCCTAGAATTTTATTGAGAGGATAACACAGATCACACAGAAAAGCTTACAATTGTGAGCAACATGTGATGCAAACTATCTGCAAGATTACAACCTCCAGAATTTTCTATTCAGAAATAAGTGAATCAAAAAATCAATATCTAACAAGACATCAGTGCACATAAATCCTTTGATCTGTCTGAGGATTATATTGACAAAAAAAACTCTGGATGGGGCACCCTAATAGATCTACAAGACCATTTAATGCATTAGTGGTTTGGTTGAAACAAAAAATTATACCTTAATTGTTTAAAACCTAAGAGGTCAGCATTTAGTCAGCAGATGTAAAATACTTTTTATTCAATTATTAGATGAGAGCCTCAAAATTGAAGTATCTTTCTCTTGGCGGAACCCGTCAATCATCATCATCTTTGTTTCTTGGTTAGCTTTCTCTGTCAGTGAAGTCAATTCTGACTACCCTTAAATCAAATTTAGTTTCTTATACAACAGATTCTGATGTATTTCATCATAATTTAACCTTCTCTCTGAATCCAGCAGATCCAGCATATTAGTAATTGGGTTTAACTACACTATACCACTGGGGGCATATGATAACAACACACCAAGGAACAAAATTGTAGTACCAAGTATGTTTTTTTTTAAAATCAGTAAATCTACATGAAAGAATAAGACAGTTAATTAAATGGAACAAGATAATAACATGTTAAAAAATCAATTGAAATTCTTTGACAAGTTACAAGGATTCAGGCTTTCAGCTAATAGGACTAATGCAAGTGTGCACAAAAAAATAACCTAGACTATTTTTTATACCACATATGACTCTTGTATTTATATTTCTCAAGAAATCAGAAACATGCAGGAAAAAGTGAAACATTTAGCGAAATAATAAATGTAAATGCCAATTAAAGATTCACCTAAATGACTTCCAGATTGTGTTGGTCTTCTAGAAGCTGATGACATGGGAGTCGTCGTTGGCATTGGAGGTCGTATTTGAGGTGATGGCGGGGGCATAAAATTTGATCCTGGTTGAGACTTTTCTTCTTTGATTTCTTGCTGACCATGTCCCATTTTTGGTTGTTGACACACAGAATTTGACATGCTCGGCCTTTCTTCTCCAATGTCTTGTTTTATACTATCTACTTTTGGTAGTGGAGGGGCTAACCCATGTGGAGGCCCTTCACTTTTTATGNTCTTTGATTTCTTGCTGACCATGTCCCATTTTTGGTTGTTGACACACAGAATTTGACATGCTCGGCCTTTCTTCTCCAATGTCTTGTTTTATACTATCTACTTTTGGTAGTGGAGGGGCTAACCCATGCGGAGGCCCTTCACTTTTTATGGCATGATTCTCACTCCCTGATTTGCTTTGCGGCGGGGGCATGAGGTTCCATCCAGGTGGTGGCCCTTCATCTATGATATCTTGTTTTTCAAGCTCGGTTTTCGGTTTTTCTGGAGACATCAATGCACGTGATGCCCCATCTTTTATGTCTTGATGTTCACTGCAGATTTTATTTTTCTCTATTAAATGCCACCCAGGTGGTGGCCCCTCTTCGTCTGCCCCTTCAAAGATATCTTGTTTTTCAAGCTCAATTTTTGTGTTTGCTGAAGATGTCCATCCACGTGATGCTCCTCCTTTGACGTCTTGATGTTCATTGTCAATTTTATTTTTTTCTATTGAGTTCCACCCAGGTGAAGGCCCTTCTTCCTCTGCACCTATAATTTTTTCTTTTTGAAGCTCTGTTTTTGGTTTTGCTGGAGACATCCATCCACATGATACCTCTTCTTTGATATCTTGATGTTCGCTGTTGGCTTTATTTGGCTCTACCGAGTGCCACCCAGGAGGAGGCCCTTCCTCATCTGCAGCCTCTTGTTCGCTCTTTATAATATCTGTATCTGAGAAGTCGACAATTTTAGAATTTCTGGTTGTAGCATAAGCTAATTTCATATACACCACCACAACTCCACAAGGAAATGCAGCATATAGACAATCTTGCTGTTTTAATCATATGATTTTTGGCTAATTATTTTAATCATATTCTTTTTTTGCTAAGTTTATTTAATAATGTTTTAATTGTACTAATCAATAACTTTATGTAATTTACTTGAACACTATGATCTCATCAAATCCATTCAAGAGAATATGGCTTATGCTCATAGATGCCTAGTGATAATTGCCACTCAGAGTCAATATGTTCACAGACACAGAGTAATGAGCTCAAAGTTGCTGCTTTAGTTTTGGCATACTAGGTAATCAGACCATGATAAGTAATTTACCCTAACGTTGATACTTTTCCCGGACAAACTTACTTTTACTTGTATCCCTATTCTTACTAAAAAAAACTGCAATGTTCAAAATAATTACAATGCTTCAAATTTTAAATAGATTTCCTTCTTACAGGTCCTGGATTAGGAAATAAGTTACCTAGTCACATATTTAAATTGCATATATTATCCTAATAAAGTAGGTAAACATTAGTAATGGTAGACCATACGGAACATGGATGGATTTGGTAANTTACTTGAACACTATGATCTCATCAAATCCATTCAAGAGAATATGGCTTATGCTCATAGATGCCTAGTGATAATTGCCACTCAGAGTCAATATGTTCACAGACACAGAGTAATGAGCTCAAAGTTGCTGCTTTAGTTTTGGCATACTAGGTAATCAGACCATGATAAGTAATTTACCCTAACGTTGATACTTTTCCCGGACAAACTTACTTTTACTTGTATCCCTATTCTTACTAAAAAAAACTGCAATGTTCAAAATAATTACAATGCTTCAAATTTTAAATAGATTTCCTTCTTACAGGTCCTGGATTAGGAAATAAGTTACCTAGTCACATATTTAAATTGCATATATTATCCTAATAAAGTAGGTAAACATTAGTAATGGTAGACCATACGGAACATGGATGGATTTTCAAGCTCTTGAAGGGACAAAGTAGAAATTAAATCAAAGAGAGCCCTCGGGTTTAGCATTTCCATCACTAATCAATTTTTTATTTATGGGTACAGTCGTACAGAATATAGAAAACTCGATTAATGTAAGTCTGACTTCATAAAATTCCATCATATTCAGATAGTATGAACCAGACAAAAGTAGTAGCTACATATTGGAATCAAATCATTACTGATCCAGTAAATATTCTTTTTCTATTATTTAAAATCTTTAAATACTCATCGAGTATCTCATAAACCTTAAAGCTTTATCTCTAGTCTCTACTAACTTGAAGGCCATACTTTTCAGTTACTACAACGAAATTGAGATTAAACATGTAACTGTTTAAGCAGCAATAAAGGAAAATGCATGCATTAAAGGAGAGATTTTGAAAAGGACCTGAAAGTTGCAATGGAGATGGTGGTACCATTGGAGCGGTCACTCGGGGTTGGGGTAGAGGCATAAAATTTAACCCTGGTTGTGCACCTTTGAGATCTTCTTGCTTATATTCCAGTATAGGCTGTAGTAGATCAATGGAACTCTTCTCATGCTGGATCCCAATTTCTTTATCTTTTACTGCTTCTAATTCACTACTAAGTCTGATTTGCGGTGAAGGCACAATATTTGACCCGAGCTCAGACCCTACTTCAACTTCTTCTTTTTCAATCATTGTACTTTGTTGTGTTGGAGGCATGGAAGGCCACCCAGGTGGAGGTCCTTCTTCTTCAATGTCTTGATGGTCATTCCCTATTTCTGATTCTGGTAGAGACACAAAATGCCAACCAGGTGGTTGTCTTTCTTCTTCAATATCTTTATTTTCAAGTCCCATTGGTTGTTCTGATTTTGGCGTAAAGTCCCACCCAGGTGGTGGCCCATCATCATCATCATCATCATACATATTTTCATTTCTTATGTTACTTTGTAGTTGAGGAATGATATTCCACCCGGGTGGCGGCCCTTCTTCTTCTTCTTCTTCATCTTCTTCTTCATCTTCTTCTTCATCTTCCTGGACCTCTAATTGTTCAATCCCCATATGTATATCTGCGTGAAAGCAGTCACATGTTGCAAATTGTTGGCACTTAAATTCAAAGAATAAAAATAAAACACAGGAAAGTTATCTGTTTCCCAAGTGGCATTATTAAATCTGACTGGTAACTGTATAAGATGTTATGGTAGGCTGAAACCATTACTTTACTTACTAACACTGATCAAAGAATGAATTCTAAGCACCCTCCAAGTATATTTTTACTCAATCTCATCAATTATACCTGGATGAATGTCACGTGTCTAACTCAAAATCAGTTAGCATTAAACAACCAACTTGGACACTTGCCATTCATCCATGGTGTACTGTATGGAAATGGGTGAATGTAGGGAATTTCAGGAGCCTAAAAAAAGGGGGGGAAATCATTCACAAAATGAATTAACACAGGCAGTTACCACTAATATATCTCAAGGAATACTTATAATAGACCTTCACTCGGCAATTTTGGTATGAGTCCTAACAAGATACAAGATCCAATTATTTCATAACCAGGTCTAAGAAGAAGAAAAAACACTATCCCCCTCTAATTAAAGACTTTGAAAAACATACCAATCACACAATACATATTATAAAATAATTAATTGGCTCAACGAGAACAGGCAACAGAGAACTACAAATCACAACCTCAAAAGGCAATAATAGCAGCAAGACACACAGAATAAAAAAAACCTCTCTTAACAAACACTTTAAAGTTTAAATTTTTTTGAAAAACAAACACACACACACAGAAGACAACAAATCATTAAGCACTTAAAGTTTAAAGCTTTAAATCACAGCTTCAGCAAGACACAAAGAATCAAAAAAGGTCCCATAACAAAGATGTTAAAATTTCAATTTTTATTCATAACCTCAAAAACTGGAACAAACAGAGTGGTTAGTATATAAAAACAAAAGGGGTTGTTAATAACAACATAAAGAAGAATCCTAAATGGGCAAATCACAGTATCATCATACATCTTCTTAACACAGAACTAAAAAGCAATGCAAATTGATAAAGCACAAAACCCAAGAAATGTATGTAAGTATATGTAAGTATAGGTACCAGTGGGAGAAAAAGGAAGACAAGGGGTAGGAGGAGTAGGAGGTCGAGGTTCAGCTTCCACCATTTCCCAGTCAGGTTGTATTTGTTCCTCCATCTCTCCCACCATTTTTACTTGTTCGTCTTCTTCCCAGAGCTTAATTATTCAGTATTTAATGGCCTATTTTATTTAGTGGGCTTAGGCCCAATAATAGTGTCTCCAAATCTCCGAAGATTGATAAATATATACCGTAAAAGCAGGCACCTGACAAGTCCTACAATGTTGCTTAAATACAATATCAATATAAATATAGTTTAATTTAAAATATTTTAATATATGTTTACTGCTAAAAACTTATTAATAAAAAATATCTATAAAATTTTAAAATATTAAAACTATTTGAGTTTCTTCAAATATAACTTTTATTTTGGCTGTATAAATTAAGTTGTGATTCTGTATCATTTAAGTTTTATTTCAGGTGATTGGCCAATCTTAAAAAATAAGAGGATGAATCGCAATTTGCTGGAATTATGTGGGCTTGACATATGATATGAGTACTGTTACGTCGGCATTGTTGAATAAGGTGGAGGTGGCTTCAAATGAGAAATTAACCAAAGTCTGTCTGTATGGTGTTAATTGTGGGGCGTTTGGGTGTGGAGAAACAAGAGAGTTTGGGAGTCCAAGTCTGTAATAGCCATGCAAGGTAGTTTTAACACCAAGCTAGACACTCAGTGAAGACGGATGATACGGACACAAATAACAAGTGGAAATGCCCAGATGATGGTACATTAAAACTAAATGTTGATACGTCCTGATGTTGAGTCCTTCAATATTGGAATGGTGATTCGTAATCACATGGGTGATTTTCTGGAAGACAGAAATATGGATTTCCCCTCCTCAGGTAACGTTCTGGAAGCAGAAAGTATGGGTGTTCGTCAAGTCCTGTCACCGGTGAAGAATAGGCGAGAGGAAAGAGGGCTGGTTTAGCTAGAATACCTTGTTTGATAAATTGCTTAAATGTATTTACGTCTCCTCTTACTCATTTGTTGGACACTAGTTCGCTGGATATTTCAAATTAAGGAAGAAGCTTTGTTTTTCAAAAAAACAAAAGTGTCATTTTTAATTACCAAAATATTTGTTTGCATCATTGCATGTTAATGGCATAAAAACAAAATACATCAAATAGCATACTTAAATATATAGTACAGTTCTTTTACAAACGATATATAGAAATCACGTAATACAATAAAATTATGTTGAAGATTCATCAAATAAAGCAATTTAGCAAAAAATCAAAGCATGCATTAATGGAAGGAGGACTGCCAAATGGATATCTTAGTAGTTAGTAACAGNTTTGCATCATTGCATGTTAATGGCATAAAAACAAAATACATCAAATAGCATACTTAAATATATATACTTAGCAAAAAAATTTAACTTAGCAAAAAAAATATATATAGTACAGTTCTTTTACAAACGATATATAGAAATCACGTAATACAATAAAATTATGTTGAAGATTCACCAAATAAAGCAATTTAGCAAAAAAACAAAGCATGCATTAATGGAAGGAGGACTGCCAAATGGATATCTTAGTAGTTAGTAACACTCAAAACCAGTTGGAACTTTCTTGCCGCAGTTATTGAGAACCAAACTCAGTGCAACAGGAACATTCAAGTCAATTCCCAGAATGTTAGCTCTGATGGCACTACATAGACAAAGAGCAGCCTCAAGATCGACAAGGTCTTGGATGAGACTGCAGCATGGCAGCGTTGGAGGGGATCCAACAACAACATTAACCAAGTTAAGCACATTGGCGCATACTCCTAACTTTAAGGCATCGCATTTACTTGTAGAATAATAAGTCGAAGTTGTGGAAGCGGGCACATTAGAGGTAGGACAAGTGGCACTGACCAGGCTGAAAAAGAGAAGGTTCAGTGACAGAAGAAGGGAAAATGAAGCAATGTTCTTGGATTCCATTTCCAAAAACTTTGTTGGTGTTTCTCTAATTAGCTTCTGGTGATTATATTGCTGTGATAGAGGAGTTTATGTTATTATTTGCTGATGGACTCTGCAGTTAACTTGAAACACATACTTATAGGTTTTCAGAAAGCAGAATTAGCTGGTATTGTTTGTAGAAAAAATATAATAACATTTAAGTTGGTGATAGCTAGATTAGCAGCTGGCTTCAAAACGGAAACTTTGGCACGTCTTATGCATAGCAAGTAAAAATTAATAAATAAGTACGTAAAGTGGAAAAGAAATCATCCAAAAAAGAGTTCTATATATGCAGACCTCGGTAGTTTCAGATACACAACCTGTACAACCTCGTCTCCAAATTAAGCGACTACATGATTCGCCTGAATGCATGGACCATATGCACAGACCACAGTTCCATCAAGTAATTCAGTAACATCAATTTATCTACTGATCGTGCATATAATTAAGCAAAAAATAAAGATAATCTGCTTTCAAGTTTTTTTTTCCTCTATTATTTTCTCTGTTTAATCTATAACTATAATGTGAATAACATGCATTCATTTACTTACTTTTTACTATAAGAAAAGCCAAAACATAAGTATTTAAACAAAATCTTGTCACTAGCTTGGTTTAGCTTTATGAAATAGATAAAGATGGATGCAGAGCAGTCTGTTTTACTGATGAAGATTATTATACTAAATAGCAGAATATTAACGGGATCATTTTTATGCAGGAGTTTAGGGTATGTTCTTTCAGGATAAAGAACTATATATCTGACTGCACACGTCCCTTGTGTTTCTTAAACTAGGCACTTAAACAAACATTCAGAAGATTTGATGATACTCATAATATTACGACTAAGTCTTCACATGCATGCATTGTGCATAATCCATAAGACGTGCTAGGAGCCTAGGATAATTCTAATAGCCAGCTCATCCCTAAACTTTGAAAGTGTAATATTTTCATGGTTCTAGAAACAACTCACCGCATGGAATCTCCCTTATGAGAACCTCTTTTAGTGTTTTTGATGTTTCTGTCAAATAATTTACTATAGGCCAAGTCCCTGCGGGATGATATATAATGCAATCTTTACTAGCTTTACATATATGGATTAGTTTAGGTTTCAATAAAGAATTGAAGAAGTAGGTCGATGCACATGTTCCTCCTGATTCTTAAACTATTATTCCTAGGATTTGATCATATTACAATATAATTATTGCTAACGTGCTAGCCTTACCTTTTTGTAGATTGCATTATTTTGCATTGCAGCACCTTCTCCGAATCCTATAAATATGTGTTTAAAGCTAACTACAAAACCATCAGCAATAAACATACTCTCTTCTCTCGCAGCAATTAAATTACCAGAAGCTAATTAGAGAAATTCAACCACATTTCTGGAAATGGAATCCAAGAACAATGCTTCACTTGCCCTTCTTCTCTCACTCAACGTTCTCTTCTTTGGCCTGGTCAGTTCCACTTGTCCTACCCCTAATACACCCAGTTCCACAGCTTCGCCTTATTATTCGACAGGTAAATGCGATGCATTAAAATTAGGAGTATGTGCCAATGTTCTTAAGTTGGTTGATGTTGTTGTTGGATCCCCTCCAACGCTGCCATGCTGCAGTCTCATCCAAGGCCTTGTTGATCTTGAGGCTGCTCTTTGTCTGTGTACTGCTATTAGAGCCAACATTCTGGGAATTGACTTAAATGTCCCTGTTACACTCAGCTTGGTTCTCAATAACTGCGGCAAGAAAGTCCCAACTGGTTTCGAGTGTTACTAAGATATCCATTTGGCAGTCCTTCATTCGTCGATAAGTGCATGCTTCATTGGATCTTCAATTTAATTATATGGTATTATTTAATTTCTATCGTGTGTAAAAGAACTGTACTGTTTGTTTTATATTGATGGTATCGCATGAATTCCCTTAGACTGGGTGCTTGTAAGGTGTCATTATTGATTATTCTTTTGGTTGAGTGAATGAATTAAACAACTTTTTATACTGCACTTCCTTTCTGAATATCATACCCTATAGTCTTGTATATAGTGATGCTTCTGGGTGTGCAGAGAAGTCTCCAATATCATGGTAGAAAACTTTCTTCGCGAATATTAAACATATTCTTTTTGACATTTCTAGCTTGTTAAACATGACAGATTCTGTAATTTTTTTAGATTTTATCTACTAAGCTTGCAGTCACACGTGGAAGACCCTCCCGTGAGAGAATATCATCTTTCCTTAAAAAGACATATCGGTAATTAGATTATCATACAATTAACATGTTCTTTCCTCCCTACAAATTCATAGTATGTACTATTTTTTGCCAGTAGCAATATGCAGAACACAGCAAGTAGGAAATTTCTGATTTATGTTAATACTTGCAGAATTCAGACAGTACTCTAAAATTGTTTTATTTCTATTAAGAGGCGGTTTGACACTTGTTTCTACTAACTTCAAGTAGTATAAAACATTGCTGCTGGAAGAGAAACAAGACTACAAGTTAGTTTTATATTCATGTGGAAATATTACTGATCGAATTAAGTTGCACAGTTATCCTTTCTGCATGACCTTTATGTAAAAATATACATGTACCTGATTAGTTGTGGCTATATAATTTAGTAGGGGGAACTTAAAGGACATGCATGAAGCCAAATTGATAAGGCCTTTCTGCAGCCTGTTTGAAAAATGATGTAAAGTTGGAGGCAGCATGGGCAATATACATAACATTACTTAAGGCGATAAATAACTACAGATACACGAATAGCCAAGATATAGATAATCGCATGAAGATAGAATATTGTAGTTCTCCTTTCAAGCAATCACTTTTATTCTTTATCAACTTGCGAATATGCAGAGTGATTTACTTGTATGCGGCTATTATTGTAGTTCTCCTTTAAAGAAATCACAATGGTGGTCTGAGTACTGCCAATTACCAGTGTCCTTTATACATCATATATTAGAAAAGTGGATTAAAGGAATGTTAGGGTGTCACCTCCAACACAACCTTGGATTATTATTCTTCATTTTTATAAAATATTTTCATTTCTTTGTCCGTCACATTCCTAACATTTGAAAAAGAGCTCAAAATTACTAGTTTGTGAATGTATGTTTCATTCTTCATCCTACTCATTTTCTTTACCAATCTCATCAATATAATTTGCACTCCCTCGTCGTTCATTTATTTCTCCTAACTCCATCGTTTCTCCTTTATTTATTCTCACCGACCAAATGCATCATAAGTACGCATTGAAATTTTATCGAAAAAGGAAGTGCACTATAATTCATAGTTGTCATGATATTATGAAATAATTTTAATTCGAAGTCACTCAACAAAAGAATAATCCGTCATGACACCTTACAAGCACCCAAACAATTAAAGAAAATGAATGAAATACCATTAATAGAAAACAAACAGTACAATTCCTTTACGAATCGTAGAACTTAAATAATAAGTTGAACTTGAACTTATAGAAGCATGCTTATTTATATCGACCAGGTCCACCATAGAAATATTTTAGAAACACTCAAAACCAGTTGGAACTTTCTTGCCACAGTTATTAAGAACCACACTGAGTGCAACAGGAACATTTAAGTCAATTACAAGAATGTTGGCTCTAATGGCAGTACATAGACAAAGAGCAGCCTCAAGATCGACTAGGCCGTGGATGAGACTGCAGCATGGCAGTGTTGGAGGGGATCCAACGACAACATCAACCAAGTTAAGCACATTAGCACATACTCCTAACTTCAGTGCATCGCATTTACCTGTAGAATAATAAGTTGAAGTTGTGGAACCACGCACATATGGGGTAGGGGTAGTGGCACTGACCAGGCTAAAGAAGAGAAGGTTCAGTGACAGAAGAAGGGCTAATAAAGCAGTGTTCTTGGATTCCATTTCGAAAAACCTTGTTGATGTTCTCTAATTAGCTTCTGTTATTTCTATTTTTGTGACAGAAGAATTTATGTTATTTACTAATGGGCTTTGTAGTTGGCTTGAAACACATACTTATAGAGGTTTTCAGAAAGCAGAATTAGCTGGTATTGTTTGTAGAAAAATATTTTAACATTTAAGTTGGCTCTATAACGGAAACTTTGGCACGTCTTAGCCTAAGACTCTTAGGCACAGCAAGTATAACGTAAATATAAATAACAGTTAAAGGAACATGTGGGGGCAGGTGCTCTGGCAGAGATTTCATAAATCCTTCAAAGAACGTAGCAAAAACTGAAAATAATCTCCCTAGACAGATTGGAGAAAACAAACCTCCTGAAACTATAAGATTATCAACAAATAAATACAATCATCTAGTAGAAAAATTTATTCTTACATATAAAATGAACTAATAAAAGAAAGTATGAAAACTGGAGAAGAAATTATCCAAAAAAGAGCTCTATATATGCTCTCTATATATGCTCACCTCGATTATTTAGTTTCAGATACACAAGTACACCCTCGTCGCTGAGTTAAGCGACGTTGTACGATGAATTTAGAAATTACCATCAAGTTATTACAATAAAAGATAATCTACTCAGGTCGATTTCTATTTTTTATTCTTTTGTGTTAAATCTGTTAGTAGTTTGATTTACATGCACTCATTTACTTAATTTTTAATATAAGAAAAGCCAAAACATAAGTATTAGTAATAAAAATTAAACCTTGTCACTAGCAAGCATGGTTTAGCTTGATGAAGTAGATATAGATCGAGGCAGAGCATTCTGTTGATGTACTAAATAAACAGTATAATAATAGGATAATCTCAATGCAAGAGTTTAGTATATGTTCCTTTTCGGGATTAAGAACGATATGCAATAGCACACGTTCCTTGTGATCCTTAAACAATCATTCAGAGGATCAATCTGGTGATACTCATAATATATGAGTGCGTTATTCATAAGCCGTGCTAGTATAATTATAATAGCCAGCTGCCCAGCTCATCCCTGAAACTCACTGCATACTCTCCCTTACGTGAACCCTCTTTATAGCATTCTTGTTGTTGTTGTCGTGTTATATAATTTAGAACTAGCTAGGCTGTCTATGTGAATTGTGGAATGATATATTATAATGGATGTTTACCTAGCTTTACATGGATCAGTTTAAGTTTCTCGAAAGGATTGATAAAGCAGATCGATGCACATGTTTCCCCTCATTCTTAAACTATTGTTCCTAGGATCTGATATTATTACAATGTTATTCTTGCTATGAATAAGACGTGCTCACCTCACCTGTAGATCGCAGATATAGCTAATCCAAAATGTTTATAGTATTTTCCAGCGAATAAAGATTTTGCATTCTCTGAACCCTATAAATATGCGTTTCAAGTTACTACAAAGTCCATCAGCAAAGCACATACAATCCTCTTCCATAGCAATATAATTACCAGAAGCCAATTTAAACAAAATTCAACCACTTTTCTGGAAATGGAATCCAAGAACACTGCTTCATTAACCCTTCTTCTGTCACTGAACCTTCTCTTCGTTAGCCTGGTCAGTGCCAATTGTCCTACCCCTAATGTACCCACTTCCACAACTTCGACTTATTATCCTACAGGTAAATGCGATGCATTGAAGTTGGGAGTATGCGCCAATGTTCTTAAGTTGGTTGATGTTGTCGTTGGATCCCCTCCAACGCTGCCATGCTGCAGTCTTATCCAAGGCCTTGTCGATCTTGAGGCTGCTCTTTGTCTATGTACTGCCATTAGAGCCAACATTCTTGGAATTGACTTAAATGTCCCTGTTTCACTGAGCTTGGTTCTCAATAACTGCGGCAAGAAAGTCCCAACTGGTTTCGAGTGTTACTAAGCTATTCAGCGGGTCGTTGATAAATGCATGCTTTATTGGATCTTCAACTTAATTATATAGTACTGTATATTATTTAATTTCTATCGTGTGTTAAAGAACTGTACTGTTTGTTTTATATTTATGGTATCTCATGAATTCCCTTATACTGCGTGCTTGTAAGGTGTCTTTATTGATTATTCTTTTGGTCGAGTTATGTTCAAGATGAATTAAACAACTTTTTATAATGGTGCACTTTCTTTCTGAATATCCCGAATTGATAAGGTCTTTGCAGACTGTTTGAAAAGGATACATCCGATGATGTAAAGCGATTAACTACAGATAGACGAGTACCCAAGAGATAGATGATCGTACGAAGATAGCATATGAGGCTTTTCCCCTGAAACACCTCACAATATCATGGGATTGACAATGAATTAAATTTAAATGGTGCGTTTTAGTGCTTATTAAGGATTGTGTGGATTTGTTGAAAATGGAACATCTTCTCTGAGCGACTCATCAAGTATTCAACAAGGACAGTTTGTTCTTGTCATCAAAATTAATTTAATTATTATTATTGTTTGCGCACCCTATATATAAGCTTACGAATATGCAGAGTGATTTATCTGTATATGCCACCTCCAAATACCTTGGATCCTTATTCTTCATGTTTATAATTTATCTTAATTCCTTGGTCCATCCCATTCCTAACATTTGAAAAGGAGCTCAAATTAAACTAGTAGTTTGTGAATGTATGCTTCATTCTTCATCCTGCTCATCAATTTCTTTACCAATCTGGCACTAATTTACACTCCCTCGTTGTTTTTCACTTTTTCCTCCCAACTCCATCGTTTCTCCTTTAATTATATCGACAATTTCTTATTTCATTATATTATGTTTCATTCTCACCGATTGAATGCATCAAAGTATTGAAATTTTATTGAGAAAGGAAGTACACTATAATTCAAAGTCACTCAAAAAAAGAATAATCTGCAATGACAACTTACATGCACCCAAACAATTAAAGAAAATGAATGAAATACCATTAATAGAAAACAAACAGTACAATTCCTTTACGAATCGTAGAACTTAAATAATAAGTTGAACTTGAACTTATAGAAGCATGCTTATTTATATCGACCAGGTCCACCATAGAAATATTTTAGAAACACTCAAAACCAGTTGGAACTTTCTTGCCACAGTTATTAAGAACCACGCTGAGTGCAACAGGAACATTGAAGTCAATTACAAGAATGTTGGCTCTAATGGCGGTACATAGACAAAGAGCAGCCTCAAGATCGACAAGGCATTGGATGAGACTGCAGCATGGCAGCGTTGGAGGGGATCCAACAACAACATCAACCAAGTTGAGCACATTGGCGCATACTCCTAACTTCAATGCATCACATTTACCAGTAGAATAATAAGTTGACGTTGTGGAACCTGGTACATTAGGGGTAGGACAAGTGGCACTGACCACGCTAAAGTAGAAAAAGCTGAGTGACAGAAGAAGGGCTAATGAAGCAGTGTTCTTGGATTCCATTTCCAAAAATCTTGTTGTTCTTCTCTAATTAGCTTCTGGTAATTCTATTTTTGTGACAGAGCAGTTTGTGTTATTTGCTGATGGACTTTGTAGTAAGCTTGAAACACGTACTTATAGAGGATTTCAGAAAGCAGAATTAGCTGGTATTGTTTGTAGAGAAATACTTTAACATTTAAATTGGCCTATAACATAGATATGAACAACAGTGTAAGGAACATGTGGGGCAGGTGCACTGGCAGAGATTAATTTCATAGATCCTTCAAAGAACCTAAGAACCTAGCAAAAACCGAGAATAATCTCCCTTGACAGATCGGAGAAGACAAACCTCCTGAAACTATAAGATTACATATAAAAAAAGTATGAAACTGGAGAAGAAATTATCCAAAAATGAGCTCTATATATGCACGTACATTACCATCAAGTTATTCAATAAAAATTCATCTACCGATAATAAAAGATAATCTACTCACGCCTTTCTCTATTTTTTTTTGTTAAATCTATTAATAGTTTGATTTACTTAATTTACTCGCATGGTTTAGCTTTATGGTCGAGGCAGAGCAGTCTGTTGTTTTACAAATGTAGAATATTATATGTTCCTTTTTGGGATTAAGAACTATATGCAATAGCACACGTCCCTTGTGATCCTTAAACAATTATTCAGAAGTTTAATCTAATGATACTCATAATATTACGACTCGGTCTTCACATGCATGCATCCTGCGTCCTTCATAAGACGCCTACGGTGCTAGGATAATTATAATAGCCAGCTCATCCCTGAAGCTGGAAAGTGTAATATTTTCATGGTTCTAGAAGACAACTCACCGCATACTCTCCCTGCTTATTAGAACCCTCTGTATAGTGTTCTTGATCTTGTCATTGTGTGATATAATTTAGAACTAGGCTAAGTCTATGTGGATTGTGGAATGATATATTATAATGCGATGCACATGTTCCTCCTTATTCTTAAACTATTGTTCCTAGGATTGGATCATATTACAATGTTATTCTTGCTATGCATTTTTAAGACGTGCTAACCTCACCCTTTTGTAGATTGCAAATATAGCTAATCTAATATGTTTATAGTATTTCCAGCATCTTATAAAAATTTTGCATTCTCCGAACCCTATAAATATGTGTTTCAAGTTAACTACAAAGTCCATCAGCAAATTAAGCACATACAATCCTCTTCCATAGCAATATAATTACCAGAAGCCAATTTAAACAAATTCAACCACTTTTCTGGAAATGGAATCCAAGAACACTGCTTCCTTAGTCCTTCTTCTGTCACTGAACCTTCTCTTCTTTAGCCTGGTCAGTGCCACTTGTCCTACCCCTAATGTACCCGCTTCCACAACTTCGAATTATTATTCTACAGGTAAATGCGATGCATTCAAGTTAGGAGTATGCGCCAATGTGCTTAACTTGGTTGATGTTGTCGTTGGATCCCCTCCAACGCTGCCATGCTGCAGTCTTATCCAAGGCCTTGTCGATCTTGAGGCTGCTCTTTGTCTATGTACTGCCATCAGAGCCAACATTCTGGGAATTGACTTAAATGTCCCTGTTTCACTCAGCTTGGTTCTCAATAACTGCGGCAAGAAAGTCCCAACTGGTTTTGAGTGTTACTAAGATATCCACTTGGCGGTCCTTTGCATGCGTTATTGAATCTTCAACTTAATTATATAGTATTATTTGATTTCTGTCGTTTGTGAAAGAACTGTATTGTGTTTTTTATATTGATGGTGTCTCAATATCTCGTGAGTTCCCTTCGTATGGGGTCATTATTGTTATTCATTTGATAGACTGAAGTTCAATACGAATCAAATTTGAAATATCTGAGTATTAAACAATTTTCTATTATATATGTTGCATTTCCTTGCTGAATATTATAGTCTTGTATATAGTGATGCTTTTGTGAGGAGACAAGTCTCCAATATCATGGACTCATGGTAGAAAATTTTCTTCAACAAACATTAAATATATTCTTTTCGACATTTCTAGCTAGTTAAACATTATAGATTCTGTAATTTTTTCATATTTTTGACATTGCTGCTCAAAGAGAAACATGGATAAAAGTTGTTAATGATATTATATTCATGTAGATTATAACTGATGAATTGAGTTGCAAGTTATTAGTTATCTTTTCTGCATGACTGTTATGTATAAGTAGACATTTACCTATGTTTAATTAGTTGTAGGCTTGTAGCTATCTAATTTAGCAAGTGGAATTAACACGATTTAACAGGACATGCATGAAGCCAAATTGATAAGCCCTTTCTGCAGCCTGTTTGTATAAAATACGTCCGTTGATGTAAAGCTGGAGGCAGCATGGGTAAGGTGATATATAACTACCTATAGACGAGTGTACCCAAGAGATAGTTGATCAATGGAGATAGCATATATATACGTACCTTACAATTCCATGGGACTGACAATGAACTACATTTTAAATTGTGTTTTAATGTTACTAAGGTTTGTGTGGATTTGTTGAAAATGGAACATCTTTGTGTGTGACTTATTCAACAAGGACCGTGTCTGTGTGTTTTCTCTTGAAAATTAAATTGATTTATTTATTGTCTCTTCTGGGTAAAGCTCATGAATATGATGGGTTATTTATCTATATGTGGCTTTATTGTGATTCTTCTTCAAAGAAATCACAATGGTTTGAATAACGCCAAGTAATAGTGTCCTTTATGCATCATATATGCGATGGAAGGTTTATCATACAAGCAAGGTTGTTTTAAATGTGAAATTTGATGGTAGTTTTTTTTCCCCACAAGGCTTTCACCCGAACATACCAAAGAGGCAAAGAGAGCCATATACTTCTTGTAAGTTTATAATCTTATTGTTTAGGATAATAATATATGTTTATCTTAAAAGTTGACAGCATTTTAACAAATAATTTTTTTAAGATGCTTAATATTTGTTTATAACACTTGAACATTAGAAGCAACTTCATATACTTTAATCTGTAGTTACACATGACAACTTATAGGTTACCAAGAACATGACACCTACAAGATCTTAGAAAAAGACTAGTTCACCACCCCACTTATCTGTCTTTCCTACCACATAACACTTCATTTCTCTGGCTAGCTACCTATGCTATTTTGTACACTATTTATAATGAAATGGCTGTTCTGTAGCCATTTTCATCACAGTCCACAACATACATATTCTGTTACTGCAAATTTTCATATATTCTCATTGATTATGGCTACGAAAATGATATCTATTCTTGTGTTAAGGCT
Organism: Oenanthe javanica; assembly: GCA_008931105.1. Taxonomy (NCBI): domain Eukaryota; kingdom Viridiplantae; phylum Streptophyta; class Magnoliopsida; order Apiales; family Apiaceae; genus Oenanthe; species Oenanthe javanica. Next base: position 12,394 of record QRFB01002644.1, on the reverse strand, counting down.
CCTAGCCTTGGGTGCAACTATCTCTGCTACAATTGTGACTGTGACAACCCATGACTCTAGACATGTCTTGAACTTGACATTCAAGGCAAGTTATAAAAATGCTCCAACATTAAGGTACACAACTTATGATTATTATTCTTAGCTTCCTCATACCTGTAAGTAATTTCCATTATTAAGTTGTGATTACATAATCATATAAAGAGTATATCTCAGAAGTAGAGCAACTCTGAATCACACCTTATCCCCTGCTCATACAATCGACAGAGATTGTTTCTGTGAAAACCTTGCTTCTTTTAAAACTGCAAACTGCAAACTGCAATTAAGTTACGTAAGTTGTGATCACATGAAGAAATTAAAATTTGATGCAGGTACTTTGTGGTTGCAAATGCGATTGCAAGTGGATATAGCATCATAGTTTTGTTTATTCCCTCCAAGAATTTGCTTTGGAAATTCATTCTCATCTCTGATTTGGTAAATATTTATTTTATTTTATTTGAATTGAAGTTCTTGTTTTATAACTATGATTCATTCTGGATTCTGAACTATGCTACTCTGTCATTTTGTACATTTTCAACCTTAACCTTGTTAAAACGAATCTTGAATTATATGCAACTCTATAAGAGTAACTTCTACAATTGTTAGCCTAAGCTGATTAGAGTGATTATTATGTGAGGTCACGTGTTCAATGCCATTGTTTCAAGGTAAACTCAAGTTGGATCCAATTTAATTTATATTTACGTCTTATCTGAAATTTTAAACCTGAGTTCATGAGTTGTGTTAGTGTTGTTATCATGTTATGTATACATGCTATGTTAGTGTGTCATTGTGTGACAACGTGATGAAAATCGGGTTCAACATTATAATTGGCAGATTGTGACAAGCATGCTGATATCGAGCATATCTGCAGCACTAGGGGTGGCTCAAGTGGGGAAGAAAGGGAATGCTCATGCAGGATGGCTTCCGATATGCGACCAGGTTCCAAAGTTTTGTGACCGTCTCACAGGAGCTCTCATTGTCGGTTTCATTGCTCCAATACTCTACCTTCTCCTTGTTTTATTCTCCCTTCACACTCTCATTAATCTTCTCTCAGTCAAAGCCTAAGTTGAATATTTTGGTTATGGTAAGCTAGTTTTGTTGTATTATTATTCATCTTTAAAGTAAGAGTTATTATTAAACTAATGTCATTAATGTAGTATAATGCAAATAGTTGATTTAATATAATATTCGAGATATTTAATATTTAGTAAACAATTTTCTATATCCTATAAAACAACATGTATAGTATTATATTTTATAATTTTTACATTTATTTTCTGAATATTATCGAAAGATACATTACCTTAATTATATAATTTTATTTTCTAAACAAATAATAAGTCAAGAATAATAAACGAACCGGAGATTGCTGAGACATGCATTTTATTATTATTATTATTATTATTATTATTATTATTATGTGGTTAAATACCATCTTATTAGTTAGCAAAAAAAATACCATCTTATTAACTTTATTTAGTGTTGATTAGTACAACCAACTTTGATTTCTTATTATTTCTTCATTTGACTTTTTGCTCCTAATGTAGGTGACCAAAAGGTATAAATATAACTAAATACCCTACTTTTTATGAATTTTGTAAGATTAAAATTTAGTTTAGAAAATAACTAAAAAGTGTCATCTTTAAAAAGTTTGACAAAAAATTTATTTAGGTGATTTTATTAATTTTACTCTTCGAGAATAACGTGTATGTACTAAATTTGGCATTATTGAATTCACTCTTTAAGAAAAGGATGGTAAATAATAATCCTACAAGAGTAAAAATATACCATGTAGGTTGTAACATAATTTCATATTAAATAGAATGAATTAAAATAATACTCCCTACTTTTTACAAAAAGTCAACTTTGATCATAATTATCAGAAGAAATAAAAATTATAAAAAATATATCATTGAAAAGTAGATGTAATTAACTATTTATTTTTATTTTTATAAAAATAGAAATTAATAATATTTAATTTATGATCAAAGTTGAATAAATTTGATTTTTAAAATTTATAAAACGTTATCTTTTATGGAACGAGTAAACTGCAACAAAGCCAATAGGCCATCAGACCCAACAAAGTCCTGTGTCCACTACAAGACACAAATGATTTGGATCTGCATCTCTCATTAACAATCTTGGAACAAGTCACCTTATGTTGATCATGCAAAACTTATCCTTGACTTTTGGTTTATTGGAGTTCTTAATATCTTAATTATATAAAATAAAATGAATTGGATCAATATCATATACATACTTATTTTATTTTATTTTATTTTAAAGTCAAAAGTCGACAGTATATATTTTTAGTGATTTTTATAATTTAATTTGATAAAAATTAATATCATATATATAATAACTAATAAATTAATCATAACAACAGAGTTTATTTTATTTTTTAAAATAATTATAAGTCATAAGTCATTATTTTAAATATATCCAAATATATTTTGAAATCTCATAAATTTGTTTAACTTCAAAAAAAAATTATTCATTGAAGATTTGAACCATAACCGCATTAAAAAACAAAGAAACTACATATAATTAATTTTAAAAACAAATTTAATTCAAAATCGCACCCAACGACATTGTTTGGACAGAAAACATAGATCGGCCATTTGGTTCCGTAAGGTGAGATTGTCTTGTGAGATGACGTGGTGCTAAATCCTAATCATTTCAGAAAATAAAAAGTAGTGATATATGCGTACTCTAAAGTTATTTATGCACACCGAAATTTTTTTTTGGACTAAATTATCTATTGTTTTTCATTTGATCTATATTTAATGTTTCATTGATTTGCTTTTTAAATCTTTTTTTCATTTTAATATTTAATATTTTGTTTATATTTTAATATGACCATCATAATATGGGGTGAAACCTTTCTTAGAAATCAAATTAAGAACGCAAAAAAATAAAATTCAAAATATAAACAAGATATTGAATTATCTAAATTCGATTGTCTCATCTAAATTTAACAAATGAATTATACCAAGTTAACAAATAAATCTCATGTATCTAAGGGGATCGTGAATTGGTTTGATACGATTTTTGGATAAAACTGAAATCGAAACTACATATTCTCATTTTTTTAAAATTTAAAAACTGTAACCATAGGTCCAATTTTGGTTTAAAAAACTTCATCAGTTACCATCATTTCGGTTTAAAAAACGTACAATAAAACCTCGATAAATTATAGTCCCGGGACTGATAAATTTTATTAATTTATCGAGATTATTAAATTATCGAGATAATATTTACATTAACTCTATTATGTTNAATCTTATCATCTTTATGTAATCAATTTTGAGAAACACGTGGATTCACTTTCGTGCCGTTTGATTTTATGCGAAAGATATACAGTAGAAAGCGAATGTTCAAGACGTACTCACGTGTCTTTGTCATACAAATCTGGCAATTTAAGCTTGGTTTTCAAATATTAAAATTTTTTAATACTGATAAAACATGTTTGTGAATATGCGTGCAAGACCGGACAAAAGTTTTGTTTTTCAAATTTCAATCGAAGTGACAATTAATTATTAAAAAATAATAAATAATGGATCAATAAATTGATAAATTTTATAATTAAATTATTTTTTATAAAAAAAAAATTAATTCAGGTCATTAAATAACAATTAAGTATTTATTAACGTCTGTTAACAAAATTTGATGGAATACAGTTAAATGTTAAAAAATAAATAATTTAACCATCAAATTGGTAAATTTTAATAAATTTTACAATTAAATCATTTTTGCAATCAAGTCTCATGGAGAAAAAATATAATTTGTTTATTCTTCTTTATTAAAAAAATAGGAGTAAATTATGACACACGTTCATTAATTGTATGATTTCTCAACATAAAAGTGCTCCTGATCAATTACACCCGGCTTCTTCGACAATATAGTAAAATTCTTTATTTGTCTGTTTATCTTTGGATTTCGGAATTATATGTTAAATTCAAGGCATGCCTATTGCTTCGATCCAGAGCGTTCGTAATGACTAAGAGTTACATTCCACGAAACTGTGCATCATAAATAGCACTATAGGAGTTTCACAAATTATATTAATTTCTTGATTTACACTATCTGGACCCTTAATTACCAGAGAGTTACAAATTTTAGACAGATTTTATCATTCTAGAACTTGAAATTTTATTATGTAAAAAAGCCATTTCTGGGAGACACTAAATATCTATCGTCATTGATATAATATAACATAAAAAAACGTTTTTTGGTATTAAAATAAAAGTTGCACTTAAATGCTAGTTTTATAACTATTTTTTTAATGTTTTTTTTAATTTTTTACCCATTTCAATATGTTTTTGGTATTTAGTGATGTATAATACAATAATTGTTTAACTTTTACTCGTTATTGATGAGATGGAAATGATAGATAGATCCATGCTTGGTTTCAAATATAGAATTAAGGATGCATTTTATGCATGCTTGGTTTCAAATATAAAATTAATGATGCATTTTATGCATGATGCATTCATATATGAAACCCCTTTTAGAGTTAATTTTTTTTACATTTGATGTTATAATATAGTCATAAAAGTAAGTATAACATTGTATTTGACTTGCTTATTTCCTTAATAACATAGTAGTTCGGGATTTTTTTTAGCACAAAGAGAATACTTTCATTCATTCAAATTAAAAACACACAGAGATAGTAGATCAGAGGGAGCATTACTCTCTCTAATAGAAACTTAACATTATTATTATTTTTAATTTTTTCAACATCCAGTTATGAAGATTTAATTATATAAAGTAGATGTTTGATTAAAAAATAATCCTAAAATAGCAGAATGTATTAATACACTCATTAATCCCGTGTAAACTCACACTTTAAGCATCATTATCACAAGGNGTTATGAAGATTTAATTATATAAAGTAGATGTTTGATTAAAAATTAATCCTAAAATATCAGAATGTATCAATACACTCATTAATCCCGTTTAAACTCATACTTTAAGCATCATTATCACAAGAATTCTATTATTTATCTGTAATTTTTTCCTGCATAAATTAGAGAAAATTGTTAGCTTTTTAGTGCAACTAAAAAACAAAGTAAAAGAAACAAACAAGAAAAAGATACTGTTATAGCATATGAGGTGCACGTGTTGAAATGTGTTTAACATTTTTTTTAATGTTGTTTAAGATATGTTTAAGAGTATAACTGACCAGTGGGGTTCACTTTTCAGCTCCACTTGACGCCTTCAATTCCTATTTTATTTAACTACTTTCTTGTTTCACTAAATCTCTTTCCTCACTCTCCTCCACAGCGCGTGCTTCCAACGCTTACATCTTGCCAATAATAGATGAAACCTTCCCTTTTCAAAACCCACTTGCCTAACATTTCAAAGCTCACTGCCTTTTCCACTTCTAATAATTCTTCTATTTTCTTTATCTATCCATCACAGTATATACCTAAACAGGGAGATATATATACATATATTCATGTGTATATACGGAGTTCAGTAGTTGAGTTCAGTCTTGGAGGTTAGAAGGGTTTATTATTATTGAATTGCAAAAGGGTCGTTCATGCAATGAATCTGAGACAACGCCAAGTCCCCACGCGCGGCCGTAGCCAATCCCACGCGCCTCCGCGTNTAATCCCGTTTAAACTCATACTTTAAGCATCATTATCACAAGAATTCTATTATTTATCTGTAATTTTTTCCTGCATAAATTAGAGAAAATTGTTAGCTTTTTAGTGCAACTAAAAAACAAAGTAAAAGAAACAAACAAGAAAAAGATACTGTTATAGCATATGAGGTGCACGTGTTGAAATGTGTTTAACATTTTTTTTAATGTTGTTTAAGATATGTTTAAGAGTATAACTGACCAGTGGGGTTCACTTTTCAGCTCCACTTGACGCCTTCAATTCCTATTTTATTTAACTACTTTCTTGTTTCACTAAATCTCTTTCCTCACTCTCCTCCACAGCGCGTGCTTCCAACGCTTACATCTTGCCAATAATAGATGAAACCTTCCATTTTCAAAACCCACANTCACTCTCCTCCACAGCGCGTGCTTCCAACGCTTACATCTTGCCAATAATAGATGAAACCTTCCCTTTTCAAAACCCACTTGCCTAACATTTCAAAGCTCACTGCCTTTTCCACTTCTAATAATTCTTCTATTTTCTTTATCTATCCATCACAGTATATACCTAAACAGGGAGATATATATACATATATTCATGTGTATATACGGAGTTCAGTAGTTGAGTTCAGTCTTGGAGGTTAGAAGGGTTTATTATTATTGAATTGCAAAAGGGTCGTTCATGCAATGAATCTGAGACAACGCCAAGTCCCCACGCGCGGCCGTAGCCAATCCCACGCGCCTCCGCGGCCGAGATTGGAGGAGGCTTATAATATTATCCCTATCCACAACTTAATAGCTGACCACCCTTCACTCAGGTACCCTGAGATACGCGCCGCCGCAGATTCTCTACGCGCCGTCGGAGGAATCAGGAAACCACCCTTTGCACAGTGGACTGATGATATGGACTTGATGGACTTAATGGGTGCTTATTTTGGGTTTCAAAGAGATAATGTGAGGAACCAAAGAGAGCATTTAGTGCTTCATCTTGCTAATTCTCAAATGAGTTTGCAACCTCCTCCTTCTGCTGCTGATGTTTTGGACCATGGTGTGCTTCGAAACTTTCGAAAGAAGCTGCTCAAGAATTACACCTCATGGTGTTCTTATTTGAGGTCCAAGTCTGAAGTTAGGCTTCATTTTAACAGACAGAATCCCGAGGTTTATCGAAGAGAATTGTTGTATGTATGTCTCTATCTTTTGATTTGGGGTGAAGCGGGGAATCTCCGCTTCATGCCAGAATGCTTATGTTATATTTATCATAATATGGCTCGTGAATTGAATCAAATTTTAGATGATGATTTTATTGATGAAAATACTCGTAGACCTTTTGTGCCTGAGATAACCGGTGAGAATGCATTTTTGTGTCATGTTGTTATACCTATATATGATACGATTAAAGGTGAAGTTGAGAGGAGTAGAAATGGGACTGCTCCGCATTCTGCTTGGAGAAATTATGATGATCTAAATGAATTTTTTTGGACTAGGAAGTGTTTCAAGAGTTTGAAATGGCCTATTGATCTTTCGAGTAATTTTTTCTTGCACGGTGAGGAAGATAAGAGGCCGGGGGTGAAGACTAAGAGAATAGGGAAGACAGGGTTTGTGGAGCAGAGGACATTCTGGAACTTGTTTAGGAGTTTTGATAGGTTGTGGGTTATGTTAATTCTGATGTTTCAAGCTTCTATGATTGTTGCTTGGGAAGGTACACAGTATCCGTGGCAGGCGTTGAAAAAAGATGATGTGCAGGTGGAAATCCTTACTATTTTCATTACGTGGGCTGGCCTCCGAGTTCTTCAATCTGTTCTCGATTCTGGCACTCAGTATAGTTTAGTTAGGGAAAGAAAGTGGCTTCTTGTGAGAATGGTTTTGAAAACTTTGGTTGCTGTTGCTTGGACTAGTGTGTTTTCTGTATTTTATGGATTGATTTGGTACCAAAAGAATTCTGATGGGTGGTGGTCTGATGCGGCAAATGAGAAAATTTATATGTTTCTTAAGGCTGCGCTAGTGTATATCATCCCAGAGTTGCTTGCACTGCTTCTATTTATCATTCCATTCGTTCGGAATTTCATGGAGAAAACAAATTGGCGAATATTCAACCTGGTGACATGGTGGTTTCAATCACGAACCTATGTTGGCCGGGGACTAAGGGAAGGATTAGTTGATAACATTAAGTACACAATGTTCTGGATTTTAGTGCTGGCTTCAAAATTCTCATTCAGTTACTTTCTTCAAATCAAGCCCCTGGTTGCCCCAACAAGGGCTCTTTTAAAAATGAAAGGTGTAAAGTACAACTGGCATGAGTTTTTCAGTAATACCAACAGAATCGCTGTAGTTCTATTGTGGGCTCCAGTCGTCTTGATTTATTTAGTAGATTTGCAAATCTGGTATGCTGTTTTTTCGTCTATTTATGGGGCATCAGTTGGACTGTTCTCACATTTGGGAGAGATTCGAAATTTTGGTCAGCTAAGGCTTAGGTTCCAGTTCTTTGCAAGTGCATTACAATTTAATCTGATGCCAGATGATCAGCCCATGAATTTAAAGGACACCTTCCTCCACAAGCTTCGGGATGCAGTTGAGCGCGTGAAGCTACGATATGGACTTGGGCAACCCTACAAGAAGATGGAATCGAGCCAGGTGGAAGCTGCTAGGTTTGCCTTGATATGGAATGAGATTATCATTACTTTGAGGGAAGAAGATCTCATCAGCTATCATGAACTGGAACTAATGGAACTGCCACCAAACTGCTGGGATATAAATGTTATTCGATGGCCATGTTGCTTCCTCTGCAATGAGCTGCTCCTTGCAATTCTCCAGGCTAGTGAACTCGGGGATGCACCAGATAGGTGGATATGGTTTAAGATATGCAGAAATGAGTATAGGCGATGTGCAGTCATTGAAGCCTATGATAGCATCAAGTACATACTTCATGAGATAGTTAAATATGGTTCAGAAGAGCACTCTATTGTCACAAAGTTCTTTATGGAGATGGAGCACTGCATTCAGATTGAGAAGTTCACATCAGCCTTCAAGACGACTGTCCTACCTAAAATCCACAAACAGTTGATATCTCTCATTGAACTTTTAATAATGCCTAAGAAAGACATAAATAAGGTAGTAGATGTTCTACAAGCATTGTATGAGATTTCTATTCGGGAATTTCCAAAACAAAAGAAGTCCATGATACAACTGAAGCAGGAAGGTTTGGCATGTTCACATCGGGGCAATGATGGCGGGCTGCCATTTGAAAATGCTGTTGATCTATCTCATGTTGAGGATGCATTATTTATAAAGCAGCTGCGACGTTTGCATACCATCCTTACATCTAGAGACTGGATGCTTAATGTCCCGAAGAATATTGAAGCAAGAAGACGTGTCTCCTTTTTTAGCAATTCCCTCTTTATGAACATGCCACGTGCCCCTCAGGTCGAGAAAATGATGGCTTTTAGCGTCCTCACTCCTTACTATGATGAAGAGGTAATCTATGGAAAAGAAAATCTTAGAAGTCCGAATGAAGATGGCATTTCTACCTTGTTTTATCTGCAGAAGATTTATGAAGACGAATGGGTGCATTTCATGGAGAGAATGCAAAGAGAAGGAATGCAGAATGCTGAAGAAATCTGGACAGAAAAATCAAGGGAGCTCCGTCTCTGGGTATCATACAGAGGGCAGACTCTATCACGTACTGTTAGGGGAATGATGTATTATTATAGAGCCCTTAAGATGCTTGCTTATCTTGACGGTGCATCTGAGATGGATATTAGACAAGGGTCACAAGAAATTGCAAATTGGGGTTCTCGGCGTCAGACAGAAAGTTTGGATGGTCTACGGAATGGTATGCCACCAGCTTCACGAAATCTTGACAGGGCCACTAGTGGGGTTAGTGTTTTGCTTAAAGGCAATGAGTTCGGGTGTGCTATGATAAAATTCACGTATGTGATTGCATGTCAGATGTACGGAGTTCACAAGAAAGCAAAAAATGCCCGCGCGGAGGATATTTTGTATCTGATGAAAAACAATGAGGCACTTCGTGTTGCTTATGTTGATGAGGTTGTATTGAGGAGAGACGAGGTGGAGTATTACTCTGTTCTTGTGAAGTTTGATCAGCAACTAAAGAAAGAAGTGGAGATCTATCGCATTAGGTTGCCTGGTCCTCTGAAGCTCGGGGAAGGAAAACCAGAGAATCAGAACCATGCCATTATTTTTACAAGAGGTGATGCGCTTCAGACGATTGATATGAACCAAGATAGTTATTTTGAGGAAGCACTTAAGATGCGCAATCTGTTGGAGGAATTCAAAAAATGTTATGGTGTTCGGAAGCCAACAATCTTGGGAGTTCGAGAAAATATCTTTACGGGCTCTGTCTCTTCACTTGCTTGGTTCATGTCTGCTCAGGAGACAAGCTTTGTAACATTGGGACAGCGAGTTCTGGCAAACCCTCTTAAAGTACGAATGCACTATGGTCATCCAGATGTTTTTGATAGGTTCTGGTTCATTACTCGTGGTGGCATTAGCAAAGCTTCCAGGGTGATCAATATTAGTGAGGATATATTTGCTGGTTTCAACTGCACACTACGAGGTGGCAACGTGACGCATCATGAGTACATACAAGTGGGTAAAGGAAGGGATGTTGGTTTAAATCAGATCTCCATGTTCGAAGCTAAAGTTGCTAGTGGGAATGGCGAACAAATTTTGAGCAGAGATGTATATAGGTTAGGTCATAGACTTGATTTCTTTCGAATGCTGTCATTCTTCTATACAACTGTGGGATTCTTTTTCAACACAATGATGGTGATTGTGATGGTCTATACATTTTTGTGGGGTCGTCTATATCTTGCACTCAGTGGTGTTGAGAAAGCAGCAAAAGACGTTACGTCGGTTACGAACAATAAATCTCTTGGTGCAATTTTAAATCAGCAGTTCATTATCCAGATGGGTATATTCACTGCCCTTCCGATGATTGTGGAGAATTCTCTAGAGCATGGATTCCTTCCAGCAGTGTGGGATTTTGTAACAATGCAGTTGCAGCTTGCTTCTGTTTTTTACACTTTCTCAATGGGAACTCGTACACATTTTTTCGGCAGGACTATTCTTCATGGGGGTGCCAAGTATAGGGCTACAGGACGTGGTTTTGTTGTGCAACACAAGAGCTTTGCTGAGAACTATAGACTATATGCTCGCAGCCATTTTGTTAAAGCAGTTGAACTGGGGGTAATTCTGATAGTTTATGCTACACATAGCCCATTGGCTACAAACACATTTGTTTACATAATTCTAAATACTTCTAGTTGGTTTCTCATTGTGTCGTGGATAATGGCCCCCTTCGTATTTAACCCATCAGGCTTTGATTGGTTAAAGACTGTCTACGATTTTGGAGACTTTATGAAATGGATATGGTGTGAACGTGGACTTCTTTCAAAAGCGGATGAGAGTTGGGAAACGTGGTGGTATGAGGAACAAGACCATTTAAGAACAACTGGTCTTTGGGGAAAACTGTTGGAAATTATCTTAGATCTCCGTTTCTTTTTCTTCCAGTATGGCATTGTGTACCAACTAAAAATTACTGGTCCTAGCACAAGTATTGGTGTTTATTTGCTGTCCTGGCTCTATGTAGTTGCAGTTGTTGCGGTTTACATAGTCATTGCATATGCTCAAGATAAATATGCTGCAAAAAACCACATCTATTATCGTCTCATTCAGCTACTTGTCATTCTGGTTGTGATACTTGTGATTACTCTAATGCTGCAGCTCACTCCCTTCAATCTAAATGATTTTCTTACAAGCCTGTTGGCAATTCTGCCTACGGGATGGGGTATTATATTGATCGCCCAGGTGCTCAGGCCTTTTCTGCAATCCACTGTGGCTTGGGACACTGTTGTGTCCTTGGCTCGGGTTTATGAAGTGCTTCTTGGGGTAATAGTTATGGCACCTTTAGCATTCCTTTCGTGGATGCCTGGATTTCAGGCAATGCAGACAAGGATCTTATTCAATGAGGCTTTCAGCAGAGGGCTACAGATATCTCGCATTCTTACTGGGAAGAAGCTTAACTTTGATACCTGAGGTAAAATTCCATGACAGATTCTAAACATTTTTTGTCGGCAACTATTTTTTTATATATTGTTAGGTTGTTCGTTATGTCTATATGTGAATCTGAGATGTGTGCTTGTGCAAATTTCAAAGTAGGAAGCTTTATTATTTTTATCATCTTTTAGGTTCATTATGTTTATATATGAACCTGAGATGTGTCATATGCAAATTTTAACCATATCTGCAGATAAAACTTGTATGATCTTTGATTTGATAATATATGCTACCAGTTAGCAAATGGCCACACAGGCCAGTTGCTATAACTTCTGACAATCAATTATCTAGCTGCCAAATTATCTCAGCCAATCTCACTTCCCCTTTTTAAGTACGGTCATATTGACTTCCTTTTACCTGTAAGCTGCTGTACCATTGATAGAAGCATTTAGAATCTAGAATCAATACTCAAAGGATTATATGTTGCAATCCTATCTTCTTATATATAGCGGTGAAACCAGAATTGTAAGACCTGGTGTGAAAAATATTATAAATTTTAAACTAGTCAGATTAGTCGGGGCTCAAATTGATATTTCCACTAATATTTCAAGACTTGCCAGGGTTCAAATTTATTTATGTTTAACTCTTTTTTCAAGATGGGCTGGGGGCTTCAGCCTAGTTCATTGTTTGTACCACTTGTTCAGTATGTGCACAAATGTGTGTTGATGTGGATCT
>QRFB01002643.1:15284-43024 GCA_008931105.1 Oenanthe javanica | reverse complement strand
TTCCTTGTCTTTACTCCACTTTCTAGATCACCAATAATTAAATCAGGTGTGTGATCTTTGGTCCATTTCCTTGGATGTGGAAGATTTCTTGAACTAGATGCTCCCCCATGATTTGTGCCTTCATAGAATGATTCTTCAGTAAATGCCGATCCTCCCCCTAAAGTTGTGCTTCCATCAGTGTTTGATGACTCAGAGTTTATGTACTCAGAGTTTGAATTATCAGAGTTTGAGTGATCAGTGTTTGAGAGTTCAGACTTTGATGGATCAGAGTTTAGGGTTTCAGAGTTTGTATTTGTCAGAGTTTGGTCAGACTCTGATATTTCAATAATTGAGGTTTGTTCTCCCATTCCAGTAAATGATTGATGTTGCTCCCCCTCAACATGTGCAGAATCTTCATTTACTGTTTCAATCATATCTGAATCGGAGTTTAATGAATCAGTGTTTACCTCATCAGAGTTTAGGTCAACAGAGTTTGAGTTCTGCAATTCATTTTCAAAACTCAAAGATTCCTGAGCATCTTCATCATGGAATCCAGTTATTTTTCCTTCATTAAAAGAGACATTAATCGATTCCATAACTGTTCTTGTTCTTAGGTTGAATACTTTGAATGCCCTTGAAGAAGTTTTAGAAGTTGTTGCATATCCAACAAAAATTCCTTCATCTACTTTAAGTTCAAACTTCTTCAATTGTTCAGGATGTGTTTTGAGAATAAAAAACTTGCTTCCAAAGATATGAAAATACTTAACATTTGGCTTTCTTCCCTTCAAAGATTGATATAGAGTCATTCCATGTTTGTTTATTAAAGAACAATTCTGAGTTATACATGCAGTGTTCACAGCTTCTTTCCAAAAATAAGTAGGTAGCTTTGCTCCTTCTAGCATTGTTCTGGCAGCTTCAATTAGAGTTCTATTCTAATTCCTTTGTTGAGGTGTACCTGGTGCTGAGAATTGTTGAATAATTCCTTTTGTTGAGCAGAACTCCTCCATTGCAGAATTCTTAAACTCTATTCCATTGTCACTCCTTAGATTCTTTACCTTGTGTGGTGATCCATTCTCAATCATAGCAATATGATCAAAAATTATCTCAGATGTTTCATCCTTTTTATGCAAAAAACTTGTTAACTTTTGCAGCAGAAGTCTTTTTATCAGAGTTTATGTTAACAGAGTTTACATGATTAGAGTTTGCATTCACAGAGTTTGTACTGTCAGAGTTTACATTCCTTTTATCAAACTTTATCACATATATTTGCTTGACAGTATGTTTTGGAGAAATATTTATTTGAGGGCCTGGTTCATAAAAACTATAATACAAACTATGATATTCTTTGCATGAATAAATGGAATGCCACAAACTACCACAGTGAAAACAGGGATTTTGTGATCTATGTCTAGTTTATTTTCTAGTCTCTGAACTAGGTCTCTCAGTTTTCGTTTTCTTTTGTTTTCAGTCAATAGCAAGGTGATTTGAATTACCACAAGTAAATCATGTTTTTCTAGGAGCATCAGGGATATTCATGTAGTTATTCTCCTTAGTAATTCCTACTTTGCCATTCCTATTTCTCTTCACCTTTTTAGGTTTATTCTTGTTAGTGACTGCCTTCAACTTTTCTTTAAGTTGCTTCTGATAAAGTANTTCTCCTTAGTAATTTTGCCATTCCTATTTCTCTTCACCTTTTTAGGTTTATTCTTGTTAGTGACTGCCTTCAACTTTTCTTTAAGTTGCTTCTGATAAAGTAATCCTATATTGACTGGTTTATTCTCTGACACACTATTCTTTTTACCTTGGTTATTATTAGAGCCTTCACTAGATGTAGTTTTCTTGTTGTTGCTGGCTCTAACAGATTTCACAGGTTTATTTAGTTTCTCTTTCATTCCTGAGTGTGTCTTATTATTTTTAGCATTATCATTGTCATAGCCTAGACCAGATGTCCAATTCTTGTCAGAAAGAATTTCCTGGACTTTCTTACCAGAGTTTGTCCAAACTCTGAAAGTCTCCTGTTGTTTACCTATTNCCAGAGTTTGTCCAAACTCTGAAGGTCTCTTTTTCCTTAGCTATCTCAGATTTCAAATATGTGACTTGTATTTCCAACTGAGTTTGCATGTGTATAGCATTCTCACAGTCTTTCTTAAAGCTAAGCATGTGAACAAGTTCAGATTCAAGAAAATCATTCCTAGCATTCAGAGTTTGTATTTCAGATTTTAATCTTTCATTCTCAAGAGACTGTGATTTAAAGCTAACATGCAAATTTCTAAGGAAAGATTTTAACTCATGGATATTTTTAGTATCAAAGTTGAAAACAGAGTTTGGTACCTTGTCAGAGTTTAGGATGGGAGCATCAGAGTTTTCCATGAGAGCATAGTTTGTTTCTTCTTCAGAGTCTGAGGAATCCATCCAATCTTTCTTTGATNAGAGCATAGTTAGTTTCTTCTTCAGAGTCTGAGGAATCCATCCAATCTTTCTTTGATGTGATGAGAGCTTTCCCAGATTCCTTGCTTCTGCACTCAGTAGCAAAGTGCCCCATCTTGTTACACTTGTAACACTTGACCTTTGATTTGTCAAGAGTTTTTGATTTGCCATCTCTGTCTTCTCTTTTTCTGAATCTTTCTTTATTCTCTGATTCTCCATGCTTCTTCTGAAAGTTTCCTTGATTTCTGTACTTCCTATACTTCATCTTCTTGAAGCCTTTGACAATCATAGCAACCATCTCCATTATGTCAGAGTCTGTGGAGTCATCAAAGTTTACATCAGAGTTTGCCTCAAACTCTGACTCACTACTTTCCTTATTTATAACAGCTTTTCCTTTTCTTGTTGAGACTTTTAAAACTTTCTCTTTTGGTTCTTCAATCTCTGTCTCAACATTCAAGGCAACAGATTTTGCCTTACTACTTTTCCTATTCTTTCTTTGCTGTAATTCCAGATCATGAGTTTTCAGTCTTCCATAGACTTCATCCAAAGACATCTCATCCAAATCAGCCCTGTCTCTTATCAAAGATGTTTGTAGATCCCATTCTTCAGGTAGTGCTCTTAGAAACTTGGTGTTTGAATCCTCATTATCATACACCTTATCCACCAAAGCCAAGTTATTCAACAGAGTTAGAAATCTGTCATAGATATCTGTGAGGGACTCATTCTGCTTAGCCTCAAAGTATTCATACTCTTGAATTAGAACAGATCTTCTATTTTTCTTNTCAGCCCTGTCTCTAATCAAGGATGTCTGCAGATCCCATTCTTCTGGAAGAGCCCTCAGAAATTTGGTGTTTGAATCTTCATTGTCATATACTTTATCCACCAAAGCCAAGTTGTTCAACAGAGTTAGAAATCTGTCATAGATATCTGTGAGGGACTCATTCTGCTTAGCCTCAAAGTATTCATACTCTTGAATCAGAACAGATCTTCTATTTTTTTTGATTTCCTTGGTTCCTTGGCATTGAACCTCTAGTGCATCCCAGATTTCTTTGGCAGTTTTGCATGCAATTACCCTGTTAGACATCACAGAGTCAAGACTATTATGCAGGATATTCCTTACCTTTGCATCTTTCAAGACTTCCTGTTTTTCTTCATTAGTCCATTCTTTCTTGTCCTTTAAGGTGTAATATTCAGGGATTTGTCTTCCTTCCACAATTATAGATGGCACTAGTTTGGTCGGTAGATACTGACCAGTATGAATTCTGTCTAAATAATCAGGATCAGTTGCTTCCAAGAACATCAACATTTTCACCCTCCATGTAGGGTATTCAGCCTTCTTAAATATTGAAATCCTGATGCTTTCATACTTATTTCCAGACATGTTTATTGTGATCTTACAGTTGAATTTAACTGTCTGCTCTGATACCAATTCTTTCCCAGAGAATAATCTATTACAGAAGGGGGGTTGAATGTAATAGCACTAATAAATCGATTTAAGAACACAAGTATGTAAAAAGAATAAACAGCTTTGTATTAATAATGAATAGAATACAAAACTCTCTCAAGAAAAACAATGTTCTTAAGAGCTGCTAGGTTATGAATAATGCGATCTTGAATGTTACAAATAATGTTAACCTATTCTGTGTTTATATAGACACAGCTACAAGACAAATACAAAACAGATTATGAAAAGAATAGCTTCCATAAGGCAATAGACTTATATTTAATTTCCTTCTTCACTTATCCAAATCATATTCTGATTTGTCTGTTTCCTTATTTGATAAACTCTGATGTGATAAACTCTGTCTTCAGTAAACTCTGTCGACAGCTTCTACATTCTCTGATGATGTCAGTAACATAAACTCTGATCTTCGTATTCTCTAACAGCCATCAGTGTTTATTCCTAACATGTTGGTTCCTTGATTTTTAATTCATTATTAACTGGGTTTGATTTGATTTTACATATGATTTTGTGATGATGATTTGAATAAATTGAGACCATAAGCTTGTAGATCGTAGCCTTGCAAGTTCCTGGATAATTTTTGTATAATTTTCTATGGCCGTTTTATGTTGGCCGGAGTTTGGCCGGAAATTGATTTGCAGAGCTCGGTTCATAGTTTTGTTTACTTGATTGTGCTTCTTGTGAGTCCAACAATATGTGGGTATGATTTGTGTGGCTGTTTGTGCTAGTTTTGGGTCACCGGAAAAATAGAGCTCCGACCTTGTTTTGATTTTTCCGACTGCGTCGTTGTGTGTTTGTGTGTATATATGGTATATAAGTAATCCTGGTTGTAGTAGCTTCGTTTTGGCACTTGTTTTGCTGAATTTTGGTTTTATTTTTCTGTCGCTGAATTTTGTTCCGGTCGCCGCGACTTTGTTTCGCCGGAAAATGAGTTACAGGTCTTGTCTGTTGTTTATGGTAGATGTTGTGCACTCCTGAGTGCTCATAGATGTGTTTGGCATCGAAACTCGGTTGCAAATAAGCTGTTTTGACCAAGATTGGGGGTCACCGGAGTTTGACCAGATCCGGGCCGGTGGCCGGATTCTAGAAAAATTCCAGCAGACCTTCATCTTTTCGGTCAACCCCAACCTTGAGCCCAGTTAGATCTTCCAAACCCCAACCCCAAATCTTAGAAAGTGTTTTTGGGTTCAAAACTTATTATTATTTTCAAAAATCGATTTTAAAACCCAAAAATTATTCTTTAATTCGAAAAATGTTTGTAAAACTTAAATAAATTATTTTGATTTCAAAATTGATTTAATTTAATTATTTTAATTTATTTAGATAATAATTTAATTAACTTAAATTTATTTATTAATTCATTTTAATTGATTAATTTAATTAATTAAATATTATTTAGATATAATTAAAAATAATTGGATTTAATTAATTTGAGAAATAAAAATAATTTATTTATTTTTATTTATTTATTTTTAATTATTTAATAATTGCTTTACCCATATTAAATGAAACAAATTTGGTTGAAACCCTAAAAATAATCCGGAGGTAATAAAAATAATTTCAAAACCCAAATTTATTTATAACCCGAAATCACCAAGGAAAGTCTGACCGACCAGGAACCCCTATCGACCAGGACTCCAAGAGGTCCTAAAATCGACCAGGATTCTAGTCGAATTCGACCAGGAACCCCTACCGACCAGGACTCCCAGACGGCCTAGAATCGAAAATAACTCAGAAAAATGCTAAAAAAATCATTAAAAATGATTTAAATATTAAATAAATTATTTCAAATTCTCTAAAAATAGAGGAAAATTCCTAAAAATTAAGGAAATATACCTGTGGGTACAAATAAATTATGGAAAATTCTCTAAAAATAGAGGAAAATTCCTAAAAATTAAGGAAAAATACATGTAGGTACAAATAAATTATAGAAAATTCTCTGAAAATAGAGAAAATTCCTAAAAATTAAGGAAAAATACTTGTGGGTATAAATAAATTATGGAAAATTCTCTAAAGATAGAGGAAAATTCCTAAAAATTAAGGAAAAATGCATGTGGGTATAAATAAGTTATGGAAAATTCTCTAAAAATAAAGAAAAATTCCTAAAAATTAAGGTAAAATACATGTGGGTACAAAGAAAGAATTATGGAAAATTCTCCATAAATAAAGGAAAATCCTTGAGGATAAAATAGAATTTAGCAAAATTCTATAAAACATAAAAGGGAACTTCAACGACAAATTCATGAACTTTAACTCCTACAAAGTGTTGCACACTTTACAGAAGTTGAGGGGAAAATGATATGAGCTAAAAATAAACCCTAAAGACATAATTAATGTAGTATTGATTAGACCTAGTTTTGTTCAAAAGGGAGGTCCATTTAATAAGACTCGAAACCCTAAATAAATTTGTAATTAATTAATTAGATAAATACATAGATAATTAATCACGTCTAACTACAAGGAAACTACTACAAGGAGTAGCCCCCAAGACACCTCAATCAACAAGCAAACATATTCCAACATGGAAACTACTTCTATCACAAGAAGGATCTAGAATCCTTCAAAGAGGTGCCTTGCCCATCAAGGATCCATAAACCTACTCTAATTCTTAGACTCTCTACGTCTATATAAAGGGTCTAACCCCTCATTCTTAGAACTACGTCTTGATTCTCATACACACTGAGATATGTACACATCTTGTGAGAACAAAATTAAGCTACGAAACACAAGCACAACCATTAAAACTCGATAAACTCCGATACACAACGCAATTAATACATCCTAGTTTTTAATCCATAACAAATACCAAAACACAACTAAAGGCAAGTAATGATTAGACTAGGACTCCCGATTCACAACAACATACAGGTCAGATTATAAAGCTATGTGATCAAAATAAACTACAAAAAATAATACAGATTAAAAACGAAAATATGAAAAAACCCGTATATAAGAAAACGCCACATATGTGAAAACCCGAGCAAAGAAGATAATCTGATGTGAGGCCAAACACCGGTGAACAACTTATTTCTGATACCAAATATATGTGTGTATATATATACATTTAGTTATTAATAAAATTTTGAATATGAAAGGGGTTCCGGATATTGTTGAGAGCAAGCACTCATTCATTCATTCATATGTGCTTCTTCTTCTTTCGACTACAATATATGGGCAGTAGCAACATAGCCTCCACCACTCAAATGTAATGGCCCTTTAATTTCTCATTTAATACCATAAATATATTAATATATATCAATCACAAAATTAATATATATTTTATAACTCCAATATAATTAATATATTTATCTCATAGTATTATTTTATTTGGCAAATAAAGTCAAATACAACAAATACGTATGCTATCTCAATGACTCCAAGTTGAACAAAGAAACCTGTAACTTCAAGTAACTTAAAAGTGAATGTTTATAGTGATGACTGTGAAACGTTTTTAGTGGTAAAGCATCGTTATTAATACTAATGCTAGCTTATAACCGGTAAAGTACTGATGATATTAATAAATTTTATATTAATTATTTTATATAATTTAATATTTAATTTAATATAATAATTTATTTTGTTATTAATTTTTCTCGATATTTTTCTATACAATGTTATTTGTATATTAATATTCATAAAATTTAATTATAAGTTATAATTTAAAATAAATAAAAGAGTTTGAATGGTGATAAAATTGAATTGAATGTGAGTACAACTATATTGACTAAAAATTATAGGGTAAGTAGAATTGTTAATATAAAAAATATAGAATATAATTTAAATACAATATAGTATTATCCGTAAACAGTTATATAAAAAGTGGACTATCGGTGATAGAGTTGTATATATGATATATATTTTTTAAAATTAAATTTTATTAAAATCGTTCACCTAAAATTGGACGGTTAAAATCGTTCACCTAAAATTGGACGGTTAAAATCGTTCACCTAGATTATATGTTTTTGACATAATTAATTTAAAATGGTTAGTATATGGATAAGATAAAATTTTATGACAATATCATTAATTCAGAGTTTATTAATAAAGAAGTTTATGATCATGCATGCATTCTTCTTGCCAAATATAAGTCTCTTATGCAAGTGATTTGTCAGCCTATTTCTTTAAAGTGCGCCGTCTTTATGAACAAATACGAGTACTACCGTTCACTTCTTTCAAGCCCTATCAATGTACTACTCTATTTTTTAATTCATACACCGTCATTATATTCATACATTTTGAGTTGATGTAATGCTTCACACATTTTTCCATTTTTCTTATTACTCAAGAGCGTCTTCAACAAAAAAAAATGTGTCACAAGATAATTAAGAAAATGGGAATAAAAATGAACACTATAAAGAAAGTATTTTATCAACTAAAATTTTACAATTGTTCCTCTTTATTCTCCAAATTTTCTAATTAATTCCATTTTTCAAAAAATTTCACCTAAACTTTTACTCTAAAAATATCCTCTTCTTTTCTATTTAGAATTTTTTTTCATTTTCTTTATTTGTTATAAGTTATAGATAATCGATATACATAATACCATTAAGGTAAAACACCTTTTTGTTCTCTAAAATGTAAACAATTATTATTATAAATATTTTTAGACAACAATTATAAAAAATGGGTTTGGAAACGTTCTAACAATCGGGTTCATTTTAACATTCAACTAATAACATTTGTATTTTTTTTAAAATTCATAAATTCGTATATGAATATAATTTCTTTCTGTAAAACAAAATTTTTATCAAATAAATATATTAAAAAAAGAGGGAAATTATTTAACTTTCAAAATTATTATGTGAAAATGATATGGGACACACAATTTCAAAATACTATGAACTCTCTTAAAATAATAAATATAAAAGTAAAAAATAATATTCAAATATTTTATCAATTTACCACTTGATACAAAGAACATCTTTGTTTTATTAGGCGGAAAACGCAACAAAACACAAAATTAGTATATGATGCAAAAATTGAAACAAATTTGAGAACAAAACAATACGTACTATATTAACATTAAATTAAACAACTCCTTTTAAATATGCCTAATGAGAGGTTGAAACCTTGAAGGAACAGTGGCAGGTACTACCCCTAAATCCGAATCCTCAGCCTATAAATAGGAAAAGGAAAGGAGAGACAGGGATCTGAATTTTATACGGCACTTAATTTTATATACACCATACATTTATTTATTTCTCTATGTTTTTGAACTAGCTTTCCTCCACTGATTCTCATGTTAGATGTGTCCAGAAAGCATCGTCTCCTGTCATGCATTCAGCTTTCAGCTATGCCACAACTTTCCAGCTCAACAATGGAAGAAAGAAAGCCGGATAATAAATTTATCAAAAACGAGACAAATTCAAAAAGTTTAGACAGTTGTTGTATCATTATTTTAAGTTATGTTACGACAAGGGTACAATCATAAGTTTATCGCATGATAAACAGCCGACCACTCTGCCACTGAGCTACTGAGTATGAAAGTATTTTATCATGCCGACCGCTCTGCCATACTTAGTATGAAAGTATTAAATACAATCATAGAATTGAATAACAATCATTCAACATACATTCACACACCCAATTACATACATACATGCAGGATACAATCATACGATTGTACCCCGTATAAAGATATACAGTTGAAATGCAAATACATTCACACGCCCAATTACATACATACAGGTACAACTTGAAGAAAAGAGCATTCAACACCAGCTATACGTCATTCTTATTGTCTGACATACGTGCTATATACCAGCGATAGGCCTGGCCACATGACCATGTCTTTTATTTTGCATTCTGGCATTAATATGTTCTATTAAAAGGCTGTGCATCAACCTTGACACTCTTACTTGTGGAGGAGCTCATAGAAGTTGAAGTAAGGTCCCAAGCCCCATTTAGGTGCTCAGGTACTGGATATTCATCTTCTTCACACTGCTGTTCTTCAGTAGATAAGGTACCTGATATGATAATACTTTCCAGCTCTGTTGCAACTTGTTTCATTGTAGGCCTTTTCCTCCCGTTCATGTTCAAGCATCTATATGCAATATTAGCAAATGTTGTGATCTCTTCTTTCCGACTCTCTTTTGCAATTAGGGGATCAAGAATGTCAAATAAACTATTCTCATCCATTGTCAATTTGAAATGTATTGCTAAACTTCGTCCTTCATCGGGAGCTCCAGGTGTAAGAATAGCTTTTTTTCCTGTCAAAAGCTCAACAAGAACTATGCCAAAGCTATAAACATCGCTTTTATCAGTAAATTGGCTTGACTGGCAGTATTCAGGATCCAAATACCCCCAAGTACCTTGTACTCTTGTTGTCATGTGAGTTTGATCAATAGCTATTGATTTTGAAGTTCCAAAGTCTGCCATTTTTGCTCTATACTTTTCGTCTAAAAGTATATTTGAAGACTTAATATCTCGATGAAATATTGGAATCGATGCAGCAGAGTGTAGATAGAACAGAGCTCCTGCAATTTCTATAGCAACACGTAGACGGATATCCCATGTAAGTGGAAAGTCTACATTGTGGTCACGAATATACTCCAAAAGTGTTCCATTTGGGATGAACTCATAAACCAATAAAGGGACTTCAGTCTCCAAGCAGCATCCATGTAACTTTACTATATTCCTGTGGTTTATTTGTGATAAAAGTACAACCTCATTAATAAATTGTTCCTTTTTGCTTTCATCTTCTATCTTGGACTTTTTCACTGCTACAATTTTTCCATCTGTCAACATTCCTTTATAGACGGTACCTTGTCCTCCTTGTCCCAGGATTCGATCCTTATTGTAGTGGTCAGTTGCCATCTCCAGCTCCTTTGAAGTAAACAATTTTGTTGTCTCAACATTACCTTCACTCGAAGACACTTGTTGACGTAATAACAGACCACCATTCTTCTCAAAATTCTTCTTCTTGAGTTTATGTTCTTCCCTTCTTTTAGTTACTTTGCACAACCACCATGTAGCTGCCAATACCAATAGCACTGCTAGGCCACCACAAGTGGCTACATAATTGATCATAAAACAAAGGGATCAGTTAATTAGAGTGACCTAGAACATTAGTACCTCCGAAAGAGTATGAAGATGACTAACATGTTAACATTTATTGTAATTTTGTATTATAATATTCAATTTTTAAATTTGTAAAAACATCAAATGACAATTTTTAATCTATACTATTATATTATATCAATTAATCTCATGGTCAGAGGTTGAAGTATATGTAACACCAATTGATTAGGAGATACTTAAATGCATTTAAAAGCTCTCGCATAACAATGTAAAATTTGTCATAGGGATCAATTATGTACATAATTGATAATTTTGTCGTCAAATGCCTAATCTATTACGATATATAACAACTATTAAGAACCTAAGTTCATGCAATATTGCAAGTAAGATATATAAGTGCTACGCTAATTATCATTCGCTGCCTGCGAATTTCTAACCCCGATTATAAGGGTATATGGAAACCTCAACAAATACCAAACTCTTCATACTTCCAGCTCGATAAACCTGATTTTGAGCCTATTACTGCTATTGGTATTGAAATTTAGACCATGCAAGATGGTATATATAACAACTCAAACCCACAACTGAATGCATACCTGGCCTAACAACCCACCACAGATAAGCCCATAAAAGCTAGCAAATTTTGGTATACATTAGTTACTGACTTGTTCTTATAAAGGGCTCAAACACACACTTTCTATTCGATGTGGGATGTTACAAACACCCCATCGACGTCCTCGTCGAGCACACGGATAAATTTACTGAACCCGGGCAATGCTTTAGCACTTCCGGTCGGGTATGGCTCTGATACCATTTATAACAACTCAAGCCCACAATTGAATGTATATCGGGCTCAACAACCCATCACAGGTCAGTCCATAAAAACTAGCAAATTTTGGTATACATTAATTATTGACTTGTCCTTATAAAGGGCTCAAACACATACTTTCTATTCGATGTGGGATGTTACATATAACAATCCAAGTCCACAACTGAATGTATACCGGACCCAACAACCCACCACAGGTTAGCCTAAAAGAGATAGCAAATTGGTATACATTAGTTGTTGACTTGTCCTTATAAAGGCCTGAAACATACTCTAACTATTCAGTGTGGGATGTTACAAACACCCCACCTTATTGGGTTGACATTCTCGTCGAGCCCATGGACAAACTTACGGAACCCGGGCAGTGCCGTAGCACTTCCGGCCGGGCATGACTATGATACCATTTATAACAATCCAAGCTCACAACTGAATGTATACCGGGCCCAACAACCCACCACAAGTCAGCCCAAAAGAGCTAGCAAATTGGTATACATTAGTTGTTGACTTGTCCTTGTAAAAGCCTGAAGCATACTCTAACTATTCAGTGTGGGATGTTACAGTATATTATTTGATAATATATTAATAGCAAGTGATGAGAAGGTTGCAGAATTATACAAACAGACTACATGGACTTGTACATTGAATTTTGGGAGGTGGAAGCACTAATTCTTGGAGAAGTTTAAGATGATTGAAAGAGATAACAGGATTGCTATATGAGATTTAAAAATGTAACTACATTACAAATACGAATACACAGAATTCAGAGTAGAAAAGATGACAGAGTTAAATTTTAAGAGAATAGATTTCAATTGAAAATACGCAGTCAGAGGGTCATATTTGCTATAATTCTGTTATGTTTTGTTAAATAGAAAAAGGAACTTACCTATATCTTAGGTAATTTCATAAGATTTTAGTACAAAATAATAATATATTAGTGAAATTTAAAATGAATCCTGATTTTATAAAAATACCCTGTTTGCATATAGAATCTTATGCAACTCACTTACCTAAGATTAGGCTCCGTAATCTCTTTTTTAAAATATTAACACCTTTCTATAACCACACTAAAAGTGTATCCTTTGTCTGGAAAACAAATTTTGGATATATTTTTATCTTGAGAATTTAATAGTAAATTATCTTCATGAGATTGGAAAGAGAAAGATACTGAGAATGCCCTTGGGCTGATGCACAGCCAGTGGCGGAGGTGCACAAATCTTCTTTTGGTTCAGGCAGGTTGTCTTCTTTTGGCATACAACTTGAGATTGGTCCAATAGAGTAATTTTGTCAAGTTATTGTTGTAACTAGGTTTGTTCTGGAGCAATAGGTCAGGACTTAGCACGCATTGGATTGGAGATAAAATCTTTAAAGCTATAAATTAAGAGTTTCTCTTTAGGCAATCTTTAAAGATCAAGATCAGGAGATTTCTCGATTAAGTTGTCAACTGCAATATTTTGAGGTTTGATATTAGGGGCATGTTTGACTTATTTTATAAACTATTTATAAGTTGAAAAATTGTAGATAGATTTTAACTTATAATTAAGTTATAAACTTAGGCAAACCGTACCATAATATATAAGGTATGTGATTATTGGTATAAGTATATATATTAAATTCTGATTAGGGTCATTTGTTAAATCTGAATAACATCTTCTAAATTGTTAATATTTCTGGATGATTAGTAACCTGGATGATCTGAATTCTGAATGATTACTAATTTGGATGATCATTACTAAATCTGAATGATTTGGATTAATTTTTATTTATTTTTCTAGAAGAAATAAATAGATTATAGATAATAACATATTTATTTAAATTAACATAAAAATTCGGTTCCATGGACAAATATATTTTTGAAACTTTATAAAGTTAATGCACAAATTTACTAATATGAGATTATCAGAGTTTTCATGCAAAATTCATAATATGAAAATTTTAATGTATTATAGATTTAAAATCTTATCTACACTACAAAAAATAATTATCATGTTCAACTGATCTAATGATCTATACCATTAGATTTAAAGGACATACATAAGAACCCTTAAATCTAATATTAGATAATATTTTATATTATATCCTAATTTAGTAAAATTATTTAAGTCAATTTCATAATATAAATGAAATAACTAGTCTTATAATATAATAATAATTTTATATATTAAATAAAAGTTAAACAAATATTGAAAATATTAAAACAAATATATAAAATTATTATTAAAATAAAAAGTAATAAAATATATTAAAATATTAAAAAAACGTGTATCGCACTGGTTATAACCTAATAATAATATTAAAAAAACAAAGAGGCTACTAGTCTTTTTTTAATTAATATTAACTATAGAATTTTTTTCTCTTTTATACTAATTTTAGTATGATAATTATAATAATAATAATAAATATATGTAATATGATAATAATAGGATAGATTTTTTCAATACCAAGCTAGTAAGTAATATAATTGAATTAAATAATAACAATTGAAGTGCAAATATGATATGGGACAAATTCTTTTATACTACAAAAATATATATACGAATCATTCAGTTAGAATTTGGAGCCAATGTCATCCAGAAGATTTTAAGAAACGTCCAACAGATAATATTATTAACAAACAATCTGAACTAGTTTATTTCATTCGTCCCGCAGGTAATATTTTTTATCAAACAAATTTAACTAGTGAATCATTACTGTTCAGATATTTTAGTGTCGTTCAGTAGTTAACAAACGGGGCCTATGTTTGATACTGAGAGAAGTTGTTTCAGGGACTGTTTTTTTATTAAATTGGATTAGCTTTTTGATTCAGTCGTTGATTTCTTAATTAATGAAGCTAAAAGCTTCTTCCAAGTTTGAAAACACATCGGTCCGATGTAAGGTGGTCGTTGTTGATTCAATTACACATTTATAGTTTTAAATATTTTTTAAAATATGCTTTTCTTTTAGAATATTTTATACAATCTGAATATTTTTAGCTTTCATGAATTATTATACCCCGTAAATGTGTCGTATTTACTAGGGTCTTTATGTTTTTAATCGAACCCAGGACCTAGGACGAAAAGAGATAAGCCCTTACCACTTGAGTTATCTCATCGCGCTCACAAGAGATAAGCCCTTACAAGGGTCTTTATGTTTAATTAACTTCAAAATCAAGGAAAATCCGTGGATCTTAATCTCGAAAAAATTTTAAGTTGATGATCGAAATTTATTAAGTCCTTTTTATGCGAAAGAAAATTATGAGAAAATGCCTCAAATACCTATATTTCATACGTGTTTGGCCCTATTTACCGACTCAACATGGTGAATAGTACTCTTAGTTATCATATTATTATCCATCCTCGCATAAGAAATTGCCCACTCATTAGACCTGCTCTTATGACCACCTTTACTATTCATGTTACACATCAAATAAATATTCAGGAAATTATGACAAGTATCAACTGCATACGTGCTTGTGTCACGTGTTTGCCTATTACTGGCACTAAGTAACTATCAGCATTACCATAATGCTGCACACCAAACGCCGTATCTTGTCGGTATTTAGGGTCTTGTTTCCGCCAGTATGTATTTAAGGACTTGCTCTTCTAAATTTGATTAAATAAGGCCTTCATCCAGAAAATTATTAAGTTTTAATAATATATATGTACAGTTTATATTTAATATAGTCTAATTTTATATTAAAGATTTTTGAATTTCTTATTTTCTTAGATGTTAGTTTTTTGTTTATAAATTTTGCCCTAACTTGAGTTGTGTTAATTTCAGTTTATTTTTTTAATATTGTAATAGATTTGTGTTAGATTTTTTAAGCAATTTTTAAAATGTTAAGATAAAATTTTCAAACATTATTAATTTTTCCATAAGTTTAGTTTTAGTTTTGTAGAAGCTCTTCTTGATTCCTAGTTTATCACATAGCTCTCTCATCTCTTTACTATCGAAATGCTTCCGATTATCTGAGATCAACTGGTATGGAATTCCGAAAAGACATATAACAGACCGGTATACGAAATCTCATAGCTTTCTAGCATTGATGGAAGTTAGGGGTTCTGCCTCAGTTCTCAATGACATATTTCACCCCCCTGATTTTTATCAGCTCCTCGATCAAATCGATCCCCCACATTGCAAAAGGCCAAGGACTAACAAGAGAGGTTAAAGGAACAAAGGGATGTTAATATAGTTTGCAAACCTCTAACACTTATCACACACTCTAGCGAACTGGAGAGCCTTTTCTTTCAGCATAGGCCAGTAGTACCCTTGACGTAGAACTTTCTGAACCAACGACCTATCCCACATGTGAATAAATGGCTCTTCCTCCAGACCAAAATATTCTAACAGGCCATCATCAAGAAATTGTACGGTATAGGACATATTACAGGAAGGTTTTTTGAACCTTAGAGGCCCAAACGACCTAGCCACTTCCCACTCATTCTCCTCCTCAAAGTTTAGCATCTCTGAGTCAAGATCCTCTATAGATTTTTCCTTGACTGCTTCCATTACCATCTTGTTATACCATTCTCTCGAAGTCTACTACCAACCCTTAATACAACTGAGCCCCTCTAGTGTAGAGAATATTATGGGCATGTTGTGGATTGAAGTTACTACCTGCATATCCTTTAATGTGGGTTAGTCGATTAGTAAGAAATCGGCCATCTAGGTTGTGGACTGCGGGTCCTCTCCCAAGGTTATAGGTAGCTTGATGGTGCCTCTCACTCTTACCGAATAGCTGGTGAAGCCAAACACATGTGTGTTCCTTGGGCCAGGTCTTTTTCCAATAGGCGCATCCTTTAGAATGTTTCTTAGTAAAGAATATTCACGGAACATCCATTATCTATATACACAATGTGCACACTTCTAGAGCCAATTTTCACATTAATGACAATCCACCTAGCGTCTTCTTCAGAAAAGATGATTTCAGTGTCTTCCCTTCAGAACAGCTTTGGAGGTCTTTCTAAGAGATGGTTGACGTTATTGAGAGGTGGGTGCTTGACTTCTCGAGCATACATGTCCATTGCACTTGTACCTTCGCCCCCTATATGAGGTCCCCCAAAAATTGTATGTATACTCCCTTCTCGTACAACCTTAACCCGGTCGCTTGTCTCTTTTGTCTTGTCATCAATGTCCATGCTACCCAACCCCTTCTTAGAAATATCCTCCTTATGCTTCTTAAATTAATGAACCACCCACTCAGTAATCTTGTCGTTTCGAATCTAGGCGTCGATCTCTTCTTTAAGGTGCTTACATTCATGGGTGTTATGTCTATGTGATTCATAATAAGCGAAATACCTTCGTCTGTTGGTTGTGCCCCGGGCTGAAAGAGGTGCAGGCTTCCTAAAATTTCACCCTCCTTTCGTTATATCATAGATGTGTTTAATAGAGGCAACTAGTGAAGTGTAGTCATCTTGTGTTGGCCTCTTCCTTACTGGAATTTAGCTCCTAGGTGGAGCATAAGTTCGAGGGCTCCCAAGTAGGGCTGTAAATGAGCCGATAGGCTCATGAATAGTTCGGTGTTCAGCTCGAAAAAAGTAAGGTTCATTTTTTGTTTGATTTGTAAACCAGTCGATCATGAACACGATATTTAGGTTCAGTTCATAAATGAATTGAACTTGAGCACAACATAGTTCGGCTCGAAAGTTTACGAACAGGTACGATTATAATGTTTGTGAACATGTATGTAAACAAGTTCGATTATAATGGTCTTAAATATATATAGTTTGAAAAAAATCGCGAATACATATTTGTGGACATTTACGAATTATGATAAATAATATATATATATATATATATATTCATTTATTTCTTAGATTTAAATTTCCTATTTTTTTTTAAATTATTAATTATCAAGTTTGTACTTTTTTGAACTTGGACTTTGGAATAAAAATGTGAGAAATATTTTTTGTTAACTCATTATCTTGTTATTAGAATTTAAATTTATTTATTTTTCTTAACGTTTATATGTTCATGAACACAAGTTTGTGAGCCATATTCATGAATTGTTCGTGAGTAGTTTTCGCGAACATGTGTTCGTGAGTGTTCGTGAACATGTTCGTGAACACTAACGATCCAAACTCAAATAAAACATTATGCTCGATAAGAGTTCAAGTTCGAAAATTTTTATAAAGGCAGAACTTGAACATCCTAAAGTTCGGCTCGACTCATTTATACCTCTACTCTCAGGTGTGCTTGCTGGCTCCCTTGTTTCCACTAAGTTTACGTCACCATGGCCTCCTTTTCTAGGGCTAGGGGACCTATCTCGCTTCTTTCCTTTTCCTTTGTACGAGGTGTTAGCATGATCGTACTTTTTTATTCCGGCCAAAGCTTCTTCCTCCCTTTTAAAAGGCTTAGCAAGTGCATAAAAATAAGAAATGGTATGAGGTACTTTATGCTACAACTTCTTTAAAAAATCACTCTTTACTTGTACCCCACCGATCAAAAAATTCTTCACCGTCTCATCTATCGCTCCGCGTACCAGCAGCACTTCCGCGTTGAACCTGCTAAAGTATGAGTGAAGTGACTCGTCTTTCCTATGACATATGTTAGCCAAAGTCGTCACTGGTGAGCATACTGCATAGAAGTTTGGAATTGGGTTAGAAACAACTTCCTCATATGCTCCCATGACACTATTGATTCATGACCTAGGCTCCGGAACCATTGTAGTGCATTTCCCCTCATAATCGACGCCAATGCCCTCCACTTAGTCAGATCTTCCACCTTATAGAATTCCAGTTGAGTATTAAACCTTCAAAGATATTCGGCTGGGTCTGAGCTACCTGCGAACCTTAGATCACGAATTCCACGGAAAGAAGTTGGAAGTGGATCTTGTCGAATGGCGGAAACAAATTTTGATTGAACTAGAGGAGGAAGATGATCTCTCTGACTGTCTAACTGAGCTAATAGCCTCCTCAAGTCATTAGGGTTGATGTTTCTTGGCTCGGGTATAGATTGAAGATCTTCTGGTGGTCTTCGTGTTGGTTCCTCCCTTGTTAGAATCTAAGCGCTTACCACTACGCCAAAAGCAGCTACTTGTGGAGAAGGCGCAACTTATAATCTTTATATTGTAGCAGTCAGTGCCACGTTTCGATTTAGGAAGATGCTGACACTCCAACAATCCCCCCCCTCAGCATCAGCCAGTACTAACAAGTCCATGTTAAGAGACAATGGCTGCACAGCATGCCTTTGGCATAATATGCGCCCTTGGCATAATTATGCGCTCCGTGGGATTCGAACCCGTGACCTGCTCTGATACCAATTGTTAGGATCTAAGCGCTTACTACTACGCCAAAAGCAGCTACTTGTGGAGAAGGCGCAACTTATAATCTTTATATTGTAGCAGTCAGCGCCACGTTTCGATTTAGGAAGATGTTGGCACTCCAACATCGCTTGAGGCTCAAGTTGTCGGTTAACTAGTTGAATGTTGGGTGCCCATTGTTGTGTCTCATGGACAGGTGTTCTGGCTCTCTCCGAGTGTTCTGCTCGGCCTCGCTTCCCAAATTGGCATAACCTCCTTCTATTAGCCTCAGCTCGCTATTCAGGTATTGGTCCGCCAGATCCCCCCATGAGGCTCCTCATATGTCAAATCTTCACGAATCTTGCCTTTTCGCCTGTGGGCTCCGTACCGGGACAGTGCCCATTCTTCTCGAGACTTCGTCCTTCGACCGTATGCTCCATCGAGTCCATGCGCCTATTGAAGTTAGTTTCCATAGAAGTCATGCATTCGCTGAGGCTAACGACGGTATCTCTGATGCGGCAAAGTTAGTTGAGCACTTCTCCATTACTCATGGGGATGAGAAACGCCCCTTGGATGATATCAAGTCCACTTGTTGCTTAAAGGTTTGAGGTTTGCTGGGTTGGGCTTAGCACCTCTTCTTCACGACGATCATCAACGATTTCTTGGGTATGTTGCGACATCCTTCCTCCAGAGATGTTAAAAGGCCCTCCTTCTAGCGTCAATTGTTTATGGAGGAATTTATGAAAATAAATTTCGGGAAAGGTTGCTGAAATTATGGTGCTGGTTGATGACGTTGAATGGCATAAGTGGGTGGAGATGTGGTGTTTTAGGGGTGGCTGAGATTTAATGGTTGAAGAGCTTAGCCTACAAGAATTACTGTTCTTGAAAGCCAAAGTTGGATCGTAACCAAACAATGTGCGTACATAGCCTATTTATAGGGAACAAGTCAAACATAGTTCTTGGGGAGCAGAGAACCTAATAATATATATTAGGCTTCTCCTCCTATGACAATTGGGCCACCGCCTTAAGTGCTCCCAGGCTGAGACCTTTGAGACCCAGCTTTTTTAATGGAATGTGACGGCTAAGTCATTGTCCCGATAATGTCGGTGCCAGCCTAGTCATGTCCCATTGTTGATTATAATGAGCTTCATGGGCTAGTCTCCTGGAAGTTTCACTAATAGGCGATGCCACAAGACTGGGTAGAGCTTATCCTTTTGAACCAGTCTTCAGCAACAACAAGTCTTGCCCACCTTTAAACAATATGGATTGTGCTACCCTCTTGGGCCTTCAAGCTATGATCCTGAAAATATATAGTTGATTGGGCTTCTAGCGAGTGAAGCT
Source organism: Oenanthe javanica (assembly GCA_008931105.1). Classification (NCBI taxonomy): domain Eukaryota; kingdom Viridiplantae; phylum Streptophyta; class Magnoliopsida; order Apiales; family Apiaceae; genus Oenanthe; species Oenanthe javanica. Next base: position 22,753 of record QRFB01002643.1, on the reverse strand, counting down.
AATGATAAGTGAATAACACATATCCTCCTAGGTTGAAGTACTCAGCATGGGCCTTAGTCCAATAGTAATGGTTGCCCTATCTTGAATCTTCTTCAACACCTGAGACTTTTAGTCTAATTATCCTCCTGGGCTAATCCCCACTTATGAACTTAAGACTAAATTGAACAGGCGATGTTCATTGAGAGTGAGATCCTCGTCAAATTATAAAGGGACAGATTTTACCTATAATAACTTGTTACTGCATATTTTCGTTAACCTCAATAATTTTCTAAATTTGCTAATATTCATTAATAATTAACTTATTTCCTAGTTAATTATCCTCTCCAAGAGAAGAGAAATAATCTCTCATTACTTATAAAATATTTCTTCCAACAATATTTTTCAAATCAGAAAGGTATCATAACGCTAATATGACTTAAATAGATAAAATCAACTAATTTCAAATATATCTCTAAACAATAATGGAGATAAAATCGAATCCTAACAAACATGTGTGGGCCTGATCTCTATATAATCAAAGTACGCAGATATGTTGAAAAAAGATCCGACATATCTAACAAATGGAGACACCCCTCAAGTTCAGCCCGTAAAATATCAAAAACCCTCTCAGCCTTATTAACATATTTTTATTATTCCAACAAACTCTGAAATTTGTTTCCTCTCACCCTTATTAACATATTTTAATTATTCCAACAAACTCTGAAATTTGTTATCCCAAAATTACTCTGTTAACAAATACGTGTATTGTCTCCAAGATTTTTAAATAAAAAGTGATTTCTATTGAATCCAAATATGTAAATATATTTTATATTTATTTATAACTAACAATCATTATCAGAACCATAATAATCATTTTAGCCTAATTATATATAAGATAAAATGTAATTTATAAGGTAAGAGCTTACCTATTGCTAAGACTGCCGGAGCTTTATTGACTTTATGTAAGTGCACTTTGGCGGCGCAGTTGTAGCTTCGTAGTGTATTGTTATGAGCACACACATCTGTCATGAAAAGACCATCTTCATTTGTCAGATATCTATATTATATTATTATAATCAAATAAGAATTTTTTTTAATTAAAGATACTAATCAGCCAATTTATAAAAAAAACATACTAACCATCCCATTTTTTGTAAATATATAACATCTGTTATATTTTTAATTAGCTATAAAAGAAATAATGATTGTCAAATCTCCTCAAATAAATAAATTAAAACTGTTATATTTTCTATTTTAAGAATACGACTTACATTATTATTTTTATTTAATATAGATGTACTCACATCATCAATCAAACTCTTTAATTTATTTAAAATTATAAATTATTAATTAAATTTTATAAATATTAAAATTAAAAAAATAATTAATATGTAATAATAATAATAATATAAACAATATTGTATAGAAAAATATAGAAAGAAATTAATAATAAAATAAATTATCATATTAAATTAAATATAAATGACATAAAATAATTAATATATAATTTTATTAAATATCATTCGTACTTTCCACGGGTTATAAGCTAATAATATATTATAATATCTTCAAATTTTATTCATCCCTATATATTTAGTTATGATAAGAAAAATGTTCAAAAATTTCATTATAATATATTATAGATACACTTATTTTTTAGTAAAACCGTAAAATTTTCAATTTTTTAACAAAAAATTATAACATTTTAAAAATAATATATCACCTTTAAATTAAAATATATTATTTAATTTTCCTAAACTATAAGTGCCTAAATACTAAAACAATATTTTTATACAAAAAAATAGATTTGTTTAAAACTTAACCAAATAACAAAAATAAGAAAAAGAATATTTGGAAACACTCTAAACAAGGAAAATATATAAAAATAAACTATTGCTATTCTTATGAGTTAATTTAAACACAAATTTAAGTTAATTAAAATTATTCTATAGTACATGACTCAGCAGTCAACTCTGTAAATATGCTTTTTGTAATGCCTAATTGCACTTTTTTGTAATGCCTAATTGCACTCTAAATAAATCAATTCACCGGGCCTAAACATAAATTACTGCATATTATTATGGGTATTGATCCTTTTTGTCACAATTTAAATTAAAATAGTCAAAAATATCATAATTTATTAAAATGGACCTTTATATTACTGAAAAACGCAATTTTAAGTTGTGTTTCTTAAAAATGCAATATAATATTATGTTTTTATTATTTTTTCAAAAAATAAAAAATACTCCCTCCGTCTCGAAATGCTTTTCTTGTTTTGACTTTTTGTACTGTTCATTGTAAGCGATTGACTACTAATTTATACATAATTTGTAAGACAAAATATAGTCATGAGTGATTTTGTTTGATTCGTATTTGTGAGTACTTTAATACAGTAAATTTTTTATATTTAATACTATTACGAAATTAAAGATATTAACGATCAAAATGTGTGTGTTGGTAAACGTGCACATGATTAACAGGAAAAATAACAAGAGACGGAGGGAGTATTAGAGAAGGCATGTATAGATTGCGTTATTGTTGATTGACAGCAAAACTAATGCAACTTTTATTTGTGTTATTAATACTTATTATGCTGTGCAGTTGTGCAATGAAAGTTAATATGTGGGCAACTGCACATCACAATAAGTATTAATAACGTAAAAAAATTCAAAATATCTGGTATTTATTCGAAATATATGTATCTGTATTCGAAATAAAGCGAATATTATACGTATTTGAAATAAATCAGATATTATCTGTATCCGAATCCGACAATTTTGGATACGAATATGAATATGGATATATTCGTATCTGATAATATCCGGATCCGAATTTATATATATTATATAAATATATATTTTATTATATTCAATTTATAATATATATACATTTATATTTATTTATTCTTTAAATAATATATTTTTATAAGATATATATAATTATTATACATATATAACACATAAATTTAGTATTTTTAATATAAAAAATTATTATTCATTTATTTTTTATAAAACATAAAACAGAATTCGGATCCGGATATTATCCGTCAGATTCGGATTCAGATACATGTTTCCTGGATATTTTCGGATTCGGATACGCATTCAGATACAAATTCTGATTTTCGAATTCAGATTAGGATATAGGCAGATCCATATCCGAAATATCCGTTTGACAGCCCTAATGTGGGGTCATCAACACATGTGCCTGTGACAGCAACCGGTAGTCTAGTAATATACTGTATATACATTGACTGTAGTTTCTTAACTAAATTAAAGGGTACAGTAGTTGTTGGAATTCGCAATCACACTTTTACAACCATCTGCAAATAGAGTTTTAATAAAAAAATGGAAACGCAAACTACAACCTCGTTTTCAACTGATACAAGGGGCCATATTTTCAAAATGTGATTTTTTGGGCGTTTTACTGTTAAATTGTGATAAAGAGGACCAATTTTCTATTATTAATGGTTATTTTTTGAAAACCATGAAGATTGATCAGACTTGAGCCATAACTAAGCACACGGTAATTGGAGACCTAATATTATTTTCGTTATTGATCTAATCGTATATAATTATTTAAATTTTTATAAATATCATATTAGTAACCTTAAATACATATTCGAAAATTGATAATGACATTTTATCAATATGTACACATTTATTTTACATGTTATCACAATCAAACGAAAATTTATAAAATTTAGTATTTTGGATAATATTTTTCAGAATTAATTAAATTTTTTCTTTTTTTATTAATTTTATAATTTTTTTTCTTTATATCTATTATTAAAAAACTAAATTCATTAAAACTCATTTTATCTGCAGAAATATAACCCACAAATATAAATTCATACATAATATGATTTTTAATGATATGTTCAAAGTTAAATAATCTTGAAAATATTTATACTTATTTTTTTTAATGTAAGGATTATGAATGTGATATATATATATATATATATATATATATATATATATATATATATATAGGGTAAGGTTCAAGGGAGATCTCTCCTTAGCGAGAGAACCAGAGATCTCAATCGTGACCGTAGATTCTTTTAATCGTGACCGTAGATTCTTTTAAAGTAAGATTCTCTTAATTTTTAAATGAAGATTCTGTTAGATTGAGAGTANTATATATATATATATATATATTAACTTAAATGATTTAAATAATACTTCGTTGTTGACAGTTGAGATTGATAAATTGATAACAAAAGTCCATATTATATTTTAATTTCAGTGATATCTTCATTTTTTAAAAAAGAATTTATACCTGATCTTCACCACAATAGGTATTAACTATTAAGTCACGTACCTTAGTTTGAATTCAAGTTATTATATGCAAAATGCAATTTATCAAATTTATTGCAACTTTCAACACAGAAATTGTAATCATACCTTGACATCCATCAGGCAGATAAGGATTTCCTTCATAGCCGTACATACAATAACACATTTTTTTTATACAGAAAGCATTTCTTCCGCAGACGGAGCCCTTTCCGGAGAGAAACTTGGATGTATTTGTTGATTCTAAGGGGTAACAGTTTTCGGTTAGCCCAATCTTCCAATCCAGCACTGCAGGAACTTGCAGTTTCAGATTTTGTACACTGTAGATATCTTGCAACTTCCCAAACCAATTCTTATCTACAATGAATGCATGCTTGCAGAAATCTTGATCTGGAGCAATTATATTAAAGGTCCTTAAAGATGTACGGAAATTCCCCAAGGACTCTGGAATTAGCGTTTGGCAACAGTTGATACCGAAACAATTGTGTTGGTCTCTTTTTTCATTGCAAAATGACAGGCATCCTCCAAGATTAGATCTATTTTCGGACTGCATTAAAGCAACAATGTTGCATCCCATTGCAATGAATAGATTTTGAGTTGCTGAGAATGTAAATGGGTCTTCTACAAATACCCCTTGTTGAGTTTCACCTTCAGTCGTACAATCTCTGAGTACTGGATTCATAACCTGAATGGTGCGTTTTTTTACTGATATAAGCAGTACCTCCAGCCTGCTATATTTGAGAAAAGGTTTGGGTGGATCGAAAGTTGTATTGCAATATATTTGCATCCTCCAGTCAAGTGAACAACCGCGTCCAATTCCAAATGGATAAGTAATATTAACATTGCCACATTTTTCTTGGCATCCAGGCAATGCAACAGAACTATTTTGTGTAGAAACCTCGTGTATAAACATTAGTACTAGTATTATCTGTAGAACTAGTGGTATATCCATATTTGCTAGTCTATTGTAGATCTTTGCATATATGTTTCTGCAGCCTGCAGGCATATATATATGTGGTGAAATTTTTATAAAGTGAACAATTAAAAATCAGACGAAGAACACTGTTTCTTTAAGATGGGGTGTGTAAACATGTACTCCCTCTGGTCCTATTTATTGGTCGTTTGACTTTTTACACGTAATTTTAGGTGACCTCACGGCTCTGAGGGCTGTCATGGAGTTGTAGAGCAAGGGGTCCCCGTAGGGAGTTATGCGCGATGTGGCCTCACGGGAGCAGTATAGAGGTGACCCTGCGCGGATCTCTTGATGAGATGAGAGCCCGTGGGGCTAGCTGTCTTTAAATAGATAAGTATGTTGAGATATTACCCCCGGGGGGCCTTCTATAGTCTTTAGATTAACAAATAATACAAAGTGAGGTGAGCCCATGAGGCTAGGAGCTTTTCAGCTAGTTATGAGAAATCCGTGCTAAGTGCTCCGGGATAGCGAAGCGATCTGGAGGCATTGAGCCTGGACAAGCGAGTCGGGCTGATGGCCTCTCTGTCAAGTCTGTGCGACCTCCGCACATGGGAGGTGATGATGAGAAGCGAACTGGGCTGGGGCCCAGTTCTCCTCTCTCTTCCTTCTCGAAGCTGAATGAGTCTAAGGCTGGTGAGCTAGCGACGCGACCCCTCGCTAGGCCAAGAGCCTTAGAATATTTTATCATCCTTAGCACGATGCGAGCTGAATATGAGCTGTGAGGCCATAAGAGCCCAGATGTGAGGTGGGCCAACGAATTTATGTCATTGGGACTGTTTAGGACCCATGCCCAAATATTGGGCATAACAAAAGTGAACAATTAAAAATCAGATGAAGAAGACTGTTTCTTTAAGATCGAGTGTGTAAACATGTAATCCTTTATTATAAATACAAAGTAGTTAGATTGATTCAATCCAAAAGTGATCCTAAAATTTTTGGGTCCCGGACAGTCGCGCTATATGACTTACTTATAAAATCTAAATATAAATACTTAATAATTCAACTTTTTATTGCAATACAAAACTCAATGGCATGTATAAGTTATAACCATTTTATAATCTAACAATAAATGAAATTGTATTGCAAAGTTCTGCTAATATTTGATCAACAATAGTTTAATTTATAAAAAAAATAAAAATTATAATTACACCCTATATAAAACTTAAATATCATAATCTATACACATAATTCTTCTAGAATTATATCAATATAACAAAATAGTAACTCATAAAATATGTATTGTAGAACAAACACAGGAACTTAGATTTTCTAGAAAAAGAAAAAAAAACTTATAAATACCAATTTCTCCTACATACACAAATTTTCTTATTTTAATAAAATAAAAAAATATGCTACAAAAAATTTGATACTTTTTGTTCAAAATTATCATGTTACATAAAAAAATTTAAAATTACACGACTAATAGTGCATTTTCCATCTGAATCAGTCACTTTATCTTTTCCACTACCTGAACCTTTTTTTTTTGCAGAATCTTTTCCACTACTAAAGTGAATCAAGTGATCGACTACACATATAAATTAATTAAATACATTAAACTTTTTCTTACCTGGCCCGGTCACTTTGTTCTTTGTCAATCGGTACACATATTTAACCACTTAACGTTGTCTCCCGGTCTTCATCTTGACCCCTTCCACAGGTAAACGTATTTGTCGTTTCTAAAGTTTGTATCTTAAACATGCAAGGTTATAATTCGTGTCGGATTGATTATTCAAAATACAAATATTTTTTAATTTTTTATTAGTAAATATTTTATGAATTTTATAAATATATAATATCAAAATTTTAGTGGAATTTTATAAAAAAGATTAATAAAATTTAATATGGAAAGAATTATAATATTTATATAATATATTTAATAAATTACAAATTTAAATGGATTAAGAAGTTTGCGAGGGAATATAATTGTCGTGTAAGGGAATGAAATTGACATATGTAGGTAGATTTTATTTGATATAATTATATTATATAAAAATTATATTATAGATAGTACTCTTAATAGACATATATAAAATTTAGGCTATAATTCGGATATAATGTAATATTAATCTTGATGGAGAAATTTGGAAATTGACAAAGATTGAGGTTTGTTATTCGTAGAACAATGTCAATATTATTTGTAGAGGGGGGGGGTTGAATACAAATATTAAAACTTTTTACTTCTTTTAATATTTATTCTTGATGTTTGAGAGTTGTGAGAATATGTTTGA
>QRFB01002643.1:1477-15276 GCA_008931105.1 Oenanthe javanica | reverse complement strand
GGGGGGTTGAATACAAATTATTAAAACTTGTTATATTTTAATAATTGATCTTGTAGTAAAGAGTGTTTGAGAGAAAATATATGAACAATGAAACTAAAGACTAACTTGAACAAAGATGTTTAAAATTACTGATGGATTGATTTTTCCATCAGTGTATATTTTTGCTCAAATTATCTGAGTTAATAAAACTCAGTTGCGTTTTTAAAAGGTTAGAAAATAAAACAACTGTTCTTACAAACTGCTCTAAGGCTGAACAGTTGATTCAAAGATGTTATCTTCCTTGTATATTTCTAACAATGCTACCACACTTGTTTATATCACACAAGTATGTTTACAATTCCTAGAAAGAATATAAAAATATTTAATCTATTCTAGGATTGATTTTTATCTATCTTTCCTGTTTGCCTTTTTCTACTTTGAGAAAGTTTTGCGGCTTTGGAAAAGACAGCTTCAACTTGAGTTTTCACAGTCATCATAGACTGTCTTCCATAGGTGTGCTTTTGTATGTCAACTTGTTAACTTGTGCTGTCTCAATCAATTGATAATTTGCTGTTAAGCATATCAATTGATTCTTCCTTTTATCCATCAACTGATATTCTTCTTCGATTGATCTTTATATCATTCGATTGATAAATGATGACTTATCGATTGATAGATGTTATCAATCGATGGATCTTCATATCAGTTGATGATCTTCAATATTTGACTTGGCTTCATATCATTTGATCTTCTATCCATTAATGCTTCCATATCAATTGATCATCCTTCACTTGTATAATTTTCCTGTCTTCAAATAATTACAATTTGACAATCTAAATTATACATCAATTGATAACCAACATCAATCGACTACAGTATCAATCGACAGGAAATTATCAGTCGACTAAAGTCATATCAATTGAGATAGACTAAGTAAACCTATGCTACCATCCATATTATCAGTTGATTAACATAAACATGTCAACTGATAAATGGTTTCCTGATCAATCGATATTTATAATTTTCATATCAATTGATCAGTTACAATAAAAGTATAATTTCATGATTCTAAGATTTAATGTTAACATCAAAGTTACATAGATTCCTAAAAATCTCCCCCTATTTATGTCTGTGACAGTAACAAGCATAAATCTATTTGATGATAACAAAACCCTTAAAACAATTATATTCATATAGAATCACGAAATTAAATAGCACTTTAAATTTTAGAAGTACCATTGTTGTGAACTTTACAGGCTGCTTCTATCTTTCAAGGGTTCATTTCTTCATCTTCTTCCTCTTCTCAGTATTCTCATTCAGTTGCCTTATGAATGAGCCTCTCAATATCTGGTCATCTCTGTCTGAATCTCCAAGCTACCTCATAAGATAGATGATTTCTTGATCTGTGATTTTTTCAAGATATTTACAAATGTCAAAGTACTTTTTGTTTCCTTTAACATTTGTGAATATCATGGCATAGACTGGTTCCAGAACAACAGTCTTCACTTGTGATTCTCAAAGCTTCAATAGAGGATCTAGATCAGCTTCTACAGGCAATCTCCTTAGCTTTGTGATTTGATGTTGTAGCTCTTGAGCAACTGCAATGTTTAACTTGTATCTTCTGTTGAGTAGAGGCAAAATTGTCTTCAAAGTATTGTAACCCTGTTTCATGATCAGCCTCATTGGGTAGGTTGCTTTGTGTCCATCTTCATATTCCAAACTCATGCACTCCTCATGATTTGAAGTTGCTGGATGAGTTTTGCAACCTATTAATCCTTTTTCATTTATTCTTGGAACTTCCTTCAATTCATATCCTTTAAGAACAATTTCTTTTGAATCTTCTTGTTTTTCCTTCATTGAAGATTGTTCCTATTGAATAGATTCTTGGGGTTTGACTGTCCTTTTCTTGGCCATTTTGATTTGCCTCTTTGGCTTTGGGGATTGGTCCTGAAGTACATCCATTTGATTCCACTCCATCTGCATTTGCATTGCCATTTCAGCATCTTCCTTTTCTCTCCTAGCAGCATCTGCACTTGCTGAAGAAATGGCTCCTTGTAGCAATTTTTCACCTGAAAATCTTTCTTTCTTCTTCTTCCCTTCATCAATCATAATAGCTTTCCCCTTTTTCTTTTCTTCTAGTTGAAGAAACTTTTTTGCATGAACATTTACTTCATTTGCATTTTCATTTACGGCCTTGGACTGTGCAATGAAATCATCCAAGTTTCCTGTTTGAGCAGCCTTCTTCATTAACTCTGTGCTTCATTTTAATTGCTCAAACTTTCTCCTTTCTTTTTCAATTAGCTCCTTGGTTTCTTCTAATTTCCTAGAAATCCTCTTAGCTTCCATATCAGCATCAAATTGTTGTGCACTTCTTCTTTTCTTTTCCAAATCATGCTTGGAATTATATAATGATTTGATCCTGCTTTCTTCTGTTTGCGTGCTGCTATTCACCCCTCCAAATTTGCTACTACTGCTAGCTCCAACCCCTCATGTTCCATTTCCACCACTACCATCCTTGTCCTTGTCTTTCTTATCTTTATTCTCCCCCTTTTTGTTATCTCATCACAAGAAGGAGGTGGTGGCATTCTGTCAAGAAATTTTTGTAGAATCTGTGCATGGAGGGCATGTCCCTTGATAATATCATCCATCTTTGATTCAAGAGAGGAGACCCTCTTTTCCAAATCATTAGAGCTCCTAGTATCCTTGAGAAATTTTTGTTGAATGTTATGGAGAGTGCCATGAGACAATTTCTCATCCAACCTTATTTCTAGCACATCTTTTGAAGAGGAAATAGAATCCTTGATTGAGACCAATTCCTGTCTTACTCCTGTCACAGTCATCTTCTGAACTTTGAGTTGGTCCCTGAAGCATTGAGCTATTTTTCTTTGTGTAGAATCAGCAAATTCTACCTCCATCATTGACCTCCTATACTGAGAAATAAGTTCTTCTTCTGCATCTGCTAAGCTGCCATCAACTGTGCTCATCCAGGGTTCTTCATCACTATCATTGTCAATATCTCCTGGAGCTAGATGACACACATCTTCAACATGTACTATCATTTCCTTCAAACTCCTTGTTCTTTGTTCAGTATGCTCCAAACCTAAAATTGACTCAGCATCCCTGTTTGTGGAGGTAGCCAATCCTTGATATCTTGGGTCAGGATGCACAAAATTCCTTGGATCCAACTCTCCTGCATCACCATCTTCATCTTCTACAGCCACATCCTCCAACTTTTTAGTCTCCTTAGATACTCCACTCCCACTTGCTTAATTTGAAATAGGTACTCCCCCTATCTCCTTGACTCATTCCTCCTCAGACATGAGTTCAGTTTCCAATTCCTATGCATATTGAAGAATCCTGAAATCACTCTCACTCATCTCTCTATTTTTCTTCAGAATCTCATCCTGGAATCTCACCTCTCCCTCACTCATACCTTGTGCACCTTATAAGGTGGGGGCTCTCAAGTGTTTCACTCTCATTCTTGGAAGAAATAGGAATGACCTCACTCACTCCCTCTCCTTTTGCCAGGCTGCAAGCCTGCCTCTCACTCAATTCACCCATTCCTACAAGAGTGTGTGCAATATCAATTGATTGATTATCAATTGTTATGAAAATGTTATTAGTTGATGTGTTTGGCATATCCATCGATTGATGCATACCCATCGATTGATGCATACTCATCCTTCGCCGGACGCTCATGCTAGCCTTCCTACAGGCGCTTCTTTTCTCCATCTGCCTCATTCTTTTGTTGAAATCGAGCATCTGATGACCCATCTCATCCAAGAATTCTAAGAGCTTGGGGTCAGTTCGAGGCGGGTTCTCGCTGGTAGTTCTCGGGGTCTCGTCATCCCCAGCTCTATCACTTTCAGAGTTGTTTCCGGTTCTCCGAGTGTTAGACATCCTTCTTCCTCAGATGTCAAGATGCCCTCCTTCTAGCGCCAATTGTTATAAGGAGAAACTGGTATAACAGTAATTTGGAGGTTTGCTGGAATCACGGAGCAAAATATGATGATTTTGCTGATGAACTTGATGAAGAACGCGAATAATAAGGGAGGAAAGTGATGGATTTTGGTAGCTGATCTTGTTGTTGATTCGTTAGAAGGCCAGAGAAAATGTTTGCTCTCTTGCTGCCAACTGTCGATTCAACTAAAACAAGAGGCCTACGTACCCAATTTATAGGGGTTCAAGCTACACATAGTTCTTGGAGGACAAGTTACCTATATGGGCTAGGTAGTAGTCCGGTCCATCAGGCCCAAATCCTCAAACGTGAAGTGCTTTGGCCCAACTCTGTGCGGATGTGGAGGGCAGGCTTCCCAGATGTCTGTAACTGTCATGGCCCAAGCCCATTCGGGTCTGGGGGCTGTCATGGAGTTATAGAGCAAGGGGTCCCCGTAGGGAGTTATGCGCGATGTGGCCTCACGGGAGCAGTATAGAGGTGACCCTGCGCGGATCCCTTGATGAGATGAGAGCCCGTGGGGCTAGCTGTCTTCAAATAGATAAGTATGTTGAGATATTACCCCCGGGGGGCATTCTATATTCTTCAGATTAGCAAATAATACCAAGTGAGGTAAGCCGATGAAGCTAGGAGTTTTTCAGCTAGTTATGAGGAATCTGTGCTAAGTGCTCTGGGATAGCGAAGCGATCTGGAGGCATTGAGCCTGGACAAGCGAGCCGGGCTGAGGGCCTCTCTGTCAAGTCTGTGCGACCTGAGAGCTGATGATGAGAAGCGAATTGGGCTGGGGGCCAGTTCTCCTCTCTCTTCCTTCTCGAAGCTGAATAAGTCTAAGGCTGGTGAGCTAGCGACGCGACCCCTCGCTAGGCCAAGGGCCTTAGAATATTTTATCATCCTTAGCACGATGCGAGCTGAATATGGGCTATGAGGCCATAAGAGCCCAGATGTGAGGTGGGCCAGCCAATTTATGTCATTGGGCTTGCTTAGGACCCATGCGCAAATATTGGGCATAACAACTGCCCCCCGATTTCTCCTCGCCATTAGCGATGAGAGGTGGAATCAGAAAATAACTGATGCCATGAACCTTCCATGCGAAGCGATCAGCAGGAGCCTCAAATATCAATGCGAAGCGATCTGTATGCCTTCGGGAATTAGTGAAATATTTTCCGAGAAGTACCCCAGGCTAGCGATCTGGACTCCATGAGAATCGAGCTGACGGATTTATGGACTTCCATGAAGCAACTGAATAGTTGGCAACGTGAAGCGAGCAGGATATAGCCGTTGGAGGAGAGGTTGCACACGCTTACGGTGTGGTCGCATGCACCAGATCAAGATGGGTGGCCAAGATTGTGCCACGTATCGCTTCATTTCTCTCTCCTCATTTGCCTATAAATATGTGGACTTTCCAATCATTTCCAAAACCATTTTCAAGAAACTTGTCCGAATTGCTCAAGGATCAAACGGTGGTTTTTATGCCCAGAATTCAAGTGCGAACCCGTTTTGTTCATCCATCTTCGTCGGAATCTTCAAGCGAAGCCAACTCCGATCAATCATCATCTTGCGATTCGAGTCCTCCTTCCCACGACAAAGGTAATGCTCAAACTCTTGGTTTATGTCTTCTTTTTTCCTTGTATCCATATATATAGCATTTATTTAGTTATTCATGCATATGAATTTCATGTGATGCGACCCTACTCCCCGGGTCGCATCACCCCACACACTCCCACTTCTCCTCGTGTCGTGATCTCGACCTTAAATTTAGGACCGGCTCGTGTGCGATGTCAGGACACTTAGCGCCTTAGATTTTGAATTTTCTTTCTTTAATTTTAGGGCACACACCTTAATTGATTCACCATCTATTTCAGATGTCGAGCGATTCGGGCACGAGCACGTCCTCGCCTCTCAGCTATTACCCCAAGGAGCTGCGTGGTTCGGCTGAATTTCAACGCGAGCTGAACGAGATCTCAGGCATGCATCGCCATCCGATTGTCCCGGGGACAGAGATCAGCGAAGAGGCGGCGACCAATATTGCTCGGGTCGAGCAAACGAGCTCGGACTTGTTTAAATTATTTTTCGATCCGACCTGGTCGATTGAAGACTCTCCTAGGAATGGAGATCCCAATACCTGGAAGAAGAAGATGTCGGCCCTGCCAAGCCCCATCGTTTTGTCTTTTTTGAATCGCGGGCCGACCCTCTTACAAAGGATGTAGCCGAGGCGGAACTTGCTCGTCGGATCACGGAGCAGGCTGCCCGGACTGAGGCTGACGACGAGCCCCTTCATCCGCAGCGACCAATTTCTGTCCGCAGCGACTCGAGCTGGAGTGAGCTTGGAAGTGCATATTATGAACCTCATGAGCTAAAGGGCAAACAGATTCGCATGAATGATAATCTTGATCTTGAGGATGAAACAACCTCGCACTGGATCGAGTCTTCAGGCAGCGAGGAGGATGATGACGTGACCAGGGCAATCGATCTGGAAAATTATCAGTTCGTTCCCGAGGATTCCGATGGTGAGGCCTATATGCCTCCCGACCAGCCCGAGCTTGAGAAGCCAATTTATATAGGTGCGAAGCCTGTGGGTGATGGTGCGAGCAGCTCCTCAACGAGGCCAACTTCTTCCTGAGTACTTGCTGCTCGCGATGTAAAAACTAACTTGACCCCGGAGTTACTGGCTGAGGCGGTCGAGCAATTTAGGTTGGAGGGTCACATTGTTCTTCCTCGTCCGCATTAGAGGTGCTATAGATTCAATTACGAAGAGAACGGGGGTCGCATTCCTAGGATGGTTCTATCCACATCGCTGTTGAAGGTCGGGATCACCTCACCTATGCATCCATTTATTCTAGATGTGTGCACGTATTTCTACATCGCACCTATCCAGGTTAACCCAAATGGCTGGAGATCGGCCATAGCCTTGTTCATTCTATACCAAAAACAAGAGTTTCCGGATCTCGATGCGAAGACCCTGGGATATTTTTTGAATCTCAAGGTCATGGGTAAGAAAGACTTTGGCTATCTATATTTCTCTGTTTGGCCTGAGGTTAATGGGGAGAATCTCCTTCACGGCTCCCCGACCAACGTGGGTCATTGGAAAGAGCCATATTTTTATGTATTCGACACGACCCGGGTTCAAACCCATTTTAACTATAAACCCGGTAAGTATTCTGTCATCGCTTCATTTTTCGTTCAGTTCGCTTTTGTAATTTCCTCGATGCTGAATAGTTTCTTTCCATATATTTTTAAGTCGCCCTCATCGCACTCCGTTATCTGGCGAGGACAAAGCACGAGCTGACAGTTTGCTGCACTTGCCCCTCGAAGATAGAAATATGAAAAATCTAGTGACGACCTCAAACTTGGTCGCTCACGGATTTTTGAAGGAAGGGGCGAGGCTAACTCTCAAAAAGGGAAAAGCCGTCGCGAGCTCGTCTAAGAAACGCACTACGAAGCGAGCTCGAACTGAGTCCGGTACACCTCGATGATTATCACTTCGCATTTAGCATTCTGTTCTCACCGCATACATGTGTTTCATGTTTGCACTGTCATATCATATATATACACTTTTTTTAAGTGCTTTTTGACCGCTTCATATTTCTTGTGCAGATATGTCGAAGTCCAACATTGCTCCTCCCCCTTTCACCAAGGAGGATGACGATGTGGCCATTACTGGGGTCGCTTCTAAGCCTACTCAACTCGGTTCGACCAAGGACTTGAAGGCTTCGGGCAGCAAGCCTCCTCGGGATGAATCAAGGAGGAGGCACCTGGATGCTGAGGTCGGAAAGGCCGACCCAAAAAAGCTGCGAAGCGGGCCGAGTAAGGACACGGTCGTGCCCCCGATTCCTCCCCATGCTTCTACCACTGCCTTTGCGAAGCTAGCTCATTCCTGTGTCTCCGAGAGAGATCTCAACTTGTGGGCTCAGTCCTCCTTTGAAGAAAATAACCCGGTCTTGACTCGGGCCGCTGCTGAGCTATTTTACAGGCAAGCGAGCTAGTAGAAGGAGATCCGAGCCCTGTCCTCGTAAAATGCTATCCTGACTTTTAAGGTTGAGTCCCTTGAGTCTGAGAAGAAGAAGCTGGTCGAGGACCACAAGAAAAAGCTAAAAGATGAGACCGAGCTGGTGAGGAAGGATCTCCGGGTCGCAAATGGCAAGCTCAAAGTGCTGGAAAAGGACAAAGTTTCAGATAAGCAGGCTTTTGATGAACAACTTAGCGAACTCCAAACCCAGATTGCCACTCAAGAGGACGTGATCTCGAACTTTACCTAGGAGAAGGAGGTCGCGGAAAAGGAGGCATCTACTTTGGGCCAGGTCAAGTTCATGAAAACCTTTATGAAGAAGCTGCCAAGCTTTGACTGGGGACAGCTCGGGGAGGCGACCCGAGTCTATGCTGAGGCGCTTCGCAAGGAAATGGAAGAAGAGGCAGCCCAACGAGCCACGAAGCTTGAAGCGAAGCGGGCCGCTGAACAATAGGAGAAGGCCTCTTAGATTCATTCCTTTCATTTGTAATCAATATTATTCCTTTCATTTGTAATCAATATTTGAACAAGTATTTTGTGCTCGCATGAAAGCTGAATTTAAATTTGCTTGGTTGCGGGCATCGACCATGCCTCGCATTTGTATTAACTTTGCTTCCTTTCAAATGTTTCAATTTGTTGATCTCCTTTCTGTTCGCGTCGTATTATTTATATATGTATTGATGTTTTGCCCGCATCGCATGTTCTCATACTGCATATTATACATTTATGCACATAACTGCTCTGAGGTTGCTTTGACGAACCGATCATTGGGACCTCGCACCACTCTACTAGTAACTTTGTTTCACCTGTTTTTTCTTTTCATTCCGTAAATGTTAACTATGTCCAGGTCATTTCTGCGATCTCATAATCATTGGCCTCGCACGGGGGGCCCGGTTCGTTCATCTTTGAACCAGATGGCCTCGCACATATGCTGGCCTGAGCTCGTTCCAACGGGGCCTGTGGTTATGGCCTCGCATCGTCCACTTATGTGGCGACGCGAGCCCCATGTTGCATCGCATGGCTGGTCGACCGGCCGGCCTCTCCTAGCTTTGCAATTTCTGGCCACACATTTGACGTAGCTCGACTCTAACTGCATGAACTTCAACAAATATTGATACAAAGCGAATGAAATGTGAAAGAAAATCGTGCATATTCCTTGAAATAATTTATGAACATAGGGCCAATAGAATCATTACATCGGCTCGAAGAGGTGTTTATATAACACTACTACCCCCCGGGATTGAGGATGATTTATTCATACGAAGTCTATAAGTAAATAATAATGCCAGTTACATGGGCAGTTAGCAAAAATACTTCTTGAGATGTTCCGCATTCCATGCTCGCGGAATAAGCTTGCCCTTAAGATTGGTGAGATGGTAGGTCCCTTCCCACATAATAGTCTTGACTTTGTAGGGGCCTTCCCAGTTAGCGCCGAAGACTCCATGTGCTTGGACCTTAGTGTTTGGCATTACCCGGCGTAGGACTAGATCTCCGACCCGAATGGGGCGAGCCTTCACCTTTCCATTGTAGTGCCTAGCTGTCATTTGATGATACGATGCCAGACGGGCTTGAGAGTCTGCACGACTCTCTTCAATCATGTCGAGATAGAGTCAGTGATTGACCTCATTATTGTTGGGATCAAAGTGATCTCGTCAGAATGATCCAGAGCCCACTTCCACAGGTACCATAGCTTCACACCCATATGTTAGGGAGAATGGGGTCTCCCCGGTAGTGCTTCTCGGGGTAGTATTGTAGGACCATAGTACTCTAGGGAGTTCTTTGGGCCAGTTGCCCTTGCTCTCATCCAGCTTGGCTTTCATAGTGTGCTTGATTATCTTATTTATCGCCTCTGTCTGGCCATTTGATTGAGGGTGACAGACAGTTGAGAAATCGTTTCTGATGCCCAGGTTGTCATAGAATTCTCGCATTTCCCTAGAATCAAACTGCTTTCCGTTGTCTGAGATGAGCTTGTAGGGGATCGCAAATCTGCATATAATAGATCGGTACACAAAATCCTTAAGCTTTTTGGCAGTGATCGTGGCTAAGGGCTCAGCCTCGGCCTACTTAGTAAAATAATCGACTGCCACAACAACATATTTGACCCCTCCTTTAGCTTTTGGGAGTTCTCTTATCAAATCAATCCCCCACATGGCAAAGGGTCATGGGCTCACAAGAGAGGTGAGTGGAGCAGCTGGGATGTTGCTGAAGTTAGCATATCTTTGGCATTTGTCGCAGGCCCTAGCGAACTCGAAGGCATCATGCTTGAGAGTAGGCCAGTAGTAGCCTTGATAGAGGATCTTTTGGGCTAAAGAACTACCCCCGTGTGATTGCCACAGATGCCCTCGTGCACCTCTCGGAGTATGTAAGTGCACTATGTCCCATCAACACATCTGAGAAGTGGAACATTGAAGCCTCTTCTGTAAAGGACCTCATCATAGATAGCATACCACGCGGCTTTGTACTTGATTCTTCTAGCTTCATTTTTGTTTTCAGGTAAAGAGCTCGTTTTTATGTATTCCCAAATCGGGGTCATCCAAGTTGGGGTTGGTTCTTCAATTTCAATTTCCATCAGTTCCAATGATGAAGGTTTCTTTGGGTTTAACGCCTTAGGGACACTGGGCCTCCTCTGAATATCGAGGGGGATGACCCCTAACAGAGTGGCCTCGCGCTGAGAGCCATGTTTGGCCAGCGCATCCACACGGAAATTTTGATCCCGTGGGAGTTGTTCAAACCTGACTTCCTTGAATAGGCTGATGAGCCTCCGGGAGCATTTGAGATATAATTCAGTACGGGGACCCCTAGCTTGGAACCCCCCTTTGATTTGGTAAACCACCAATATGGACTCACTGAAAACGTTGAGATTTTTCACCTGCATTTCTAAGGCTAGCTTGAGGCCAGATATGAGGGCCTCATACTCAGCATCATTGTTTGTGGCTTGAAAAGTGAAGTGGATAGCTGTGTTGAGTCTGTGTCCCTCGGGAGTGACGAGCTCTATCCCTGCACCAGCTCCCTCATTATTTACAGCTCCATCTACATATAGGGTCCACCAAGGTGCACTGTTCTCGTTGATCTTTGCTTGAACGGTGTTCGAGACCTCAATGAGGGCTTGTGAGCTCTCCTCACCGTGAGGCGGAAACTCCAGAATGAAATTAGCCAGTGCTTGTCCCTTTACGGCACTACGGGGCTTGTAGGAGACATCGAACTGGCCTAGCTCGATTGTCCACTTTAGTAGTCGGCCGGATGTTTCTGGCTTATGCATCACTTGCCTTAGTGGATAGGCGGTTCTCACTTCAATCTTATGAGCCTGAAAATAAGGTCGAAGCTTCCTCGACACTAGGATGAGAGCGTAGACTAATTTTTCCATGTTAGTGTACCGGGTCTCTGCATCAAGCATTCTCTTGCTTACATAATATACAGGGAACTAAGTGCCTCCCTCCTCTCTAACTAGCACCGCGCTAATTGAGTATTCCGAGACAGCGAGGTAGAGAATTAAAGTTTCCCCTGCCAGAGGCTTGGATAGGAGAGGCGGGCTGCCTAGATGCTCCTTAATCTTTTGGAAGGCCTCTTCACATTCAGGAGTCCACTCGAACTTTTTTCCTATCTTTTTTATTGCTTTGAAGAACTCTTGGCACTTGTCAGATGATTTTGAGACAAAGCAATTTAGGGCCGCTATCCAACCGGTTAAGCTCTGGACCTCTTTGACACTTCTAGGTGATCTCATTTCCATTAGAGCTTTGATCTTGGCCGGGTTAGCCTCGATCCTCGGTGATTAACAATGAAGCCTAGGAATTTTTCGGATTCTACCCCAAAGACACATTTTTGGGGGTTGAGCTTCATCCGGTACTTCCTCAAGATTTTAAGCATCTCGGCTAAGTGGCTAACGTGGTCCACGGCCTTCTTAGACTTAACCAGCATATCATCCACGTACACCTCCATAGTTTTGCCAATTTGCTTTTCGAACATCATGTTAACTAGCCATTGGTTGGTGGATCCGGCATTGAGCAAGCCGAAGGGCATTCCGACATATCAATAGAGACCCCTATCGGTGATAAAGGCAGTGTGCTCCTGATCAGGCTCACACATGAGGATTTGGTTGTACCCTGAGTAAACGTCTATGAAGCTAAGTAGTGCGTGACCAGCAGTTGCATCCACTAGCTGGTCAATTCTCGGTAGAGGGAAGTTGTCTTTGGGGCAATGCTTGTTCAGGTCAGTGAAGTCTATGCAAGTCCTCCATTTCCCATTTGGCTTTTTGACGAGAACTGGATTGGCCAGCCACGTGGGATAGAAAGCTTCCTTGATGAGCCGGACATCGAGGAGCCGGTCCACCTCTTCTTTGAGAGCTTCGGCTCTCTCTTTACTAACAGGGCGCCTTTTCTGCCTCACCCCTTTTTTACTTGGATCAATGTTGAGCCAGTGACACATAACTTTCGGGTCGATTCCTACCATATCAGCATGAGACCAGGCAAACACATCCAGGTTGCTCTTAAGGAAGGAGACCAGAGAGTCTTTCATTTCTGGACCGAGATTAGAGCCGATCTTCAACCACTTAGAAGGATCATGTGCGTCCACCAGAATCATGATGCTATCTTCAGCTGAAAGGCATATGACTAGGCCTATTTGTAATAAGTAGATGACAACTCAACTCAAGTAAGAAAATAGAGTAAGTAGTAAATACTGAGGATGGAATCAAATCGAAGAATGTCAACTAGACACAAAGAATCAATTTGTCAGAAGAATTTTAATNAACTCAACTCAAGTAAGAAAATAAAGTAAGTAATAAATACTGAGGATGGAATCAAATCGAAGAATGTCAACTAGACACAAAGAATCAATTTGTCAGAAGAATTTTAATGAAGTTGCTACTCTACACCGGAAGAAGTTCACTTATATGTTCAAGCATCGGAGAAAAATAGAGAAGCAGTTTTTCAGAAGAGTTCAGAAGATTCAGAAGATTCTAAGTGCCTACTACAAAGAGATTCCAGAAGAAGAACAAAGACAGTGAAGCAGAATAATGACAGAAGGCCTCAACTTAAAGTGTTAATAAATGGAGAATATTTATTAGTATGACACAAATGAACCAGACAGTACATTTGTGTGTCAACTAAAATAATATTTATTCTTCATTTAGTTCAAGAGGTTTCAAGAACAGAAGACAAAGAAAAGACGGGAAGATTTCAAAGCTGACTGCAGATTAAACAGATCACTATAGTATTTTTAATTCTACAATCAAAGTAAGTTAATTATTTAATTTATTTAATTAAATTAATTCAAGTTGAATTTAATTTAATTTATAAATTATTTAATTAATTTAAGTAGAATTAATTTATTATAAAAGAAATGATTAAAATGACTTATTCATTTAAACAATTCGAATGACTTATTAATAAGTCATACGGAATGACTTATAAATAAGTCATACCGAAATTTTTATATATATATATATATATATAAATAAGTCATACCGAGCTACTTCAAAAGGTCATACCGAAGCTGTGGAAAAGGTCATACCGAAGCAGTTGACTAATAAGTCATACCGAGCTATTTCAAAAGGTCATACCGAGCAGCTGTTGAAAAAGGTCACGCTGAACCGATTTTATTTAATTAAAAAGAAGTCATACCGATTTTTTTTATTAAATAAAATCCGGATATGACTTTCAAAAGGTCATACCGAACTTTTGATAAGTCATACCGAGTTTTAATAAGTCATACCGACCGAAAATATGTCATGCTCAGTCTTTTATAAGTCATACAAGTGTTAAAATAAGTCATACAGACTTATTTTCTTGAAATTAAGTCATACTGAAAAAGGTCATAGCAGCCTTTTTCAAATCTCTATAAATATGAGATCAGCCCTTCATT
>QRFB01002642.1:25387-35523 GCA_008931105.1 Oenanthe javanica | reverse complement strand
ACGTTCTTAGTGTCAATCTTGGCCAAGGGCTTGGCTTCTATCCACTTAGTAAAGTAGTCAATGGCAACAATGAGAAATTTTCTTTGTGCGCTGGCCATAGGAAACGGGCCTAATATATCCATTCCCCACATGGCAAAGGGGATTGGAGAGTTAATTGATGTCAACATCTCAGGTGGCTGCCTGACAATAGGTGCAAACCTTTGGCAGCGATCGCACTTCTTAACATAAGTTTTGGCATCTTTAAGCATCTCAGGCCAATAGAATCCCAGCCTTATAACTTTATGAGCCAAGGCCCTGCTTCCAAGGTGTTGGCCACATACACCATCATGAACTTCTTTTAGGGCAGCTTCAGCCTCGTTGGGTCTCAGGCATTTCAAATAAGGTATCACGTATGATTTTTTGTAGAGTATTCCTTCTATGAGGGCATACCTCAAGGCCCTAACCGACAGCTTGCGAGCCTCCACGGGATCGGCAGGTGTTTTTCCTGTTTCCAAGTAGAGTTTGATGGGATCCATCCAACACGTTCCCGGCCCAATAGGAGCTATTAGTTTTGCATCAATGCTTGGGGTCTTCAAGACTTGAAAATAAACACTGCCCGAGTAACTTTCAATTTCTGATGATGCAAATTTGGACAAGGCATCGGCCTTCATATTTTCCTCTCTCGGGATGTACTCAAAGTGACATTCTTCGAACTGTGTGGCTTGAGCTTTAACGATTCTCAAATATTTGGCCATAGTCACGTCACGGGTCTCGAACTCCCCATTTACTTGAGAGATTACTAACCTTGAGTCACCACACACTTTCATGTTTTTCACCCTCAGGGTTCTGGCCAGACCAAGTCCAGCTATCAGAGCTTCGTATTCCGCCTCGTTGTTTGTAGTTGGAAAGTCCAATTTGATTGCATATTCGACAATGAAGCCATCCGGGCTTTGTAAAACTAGGCCAGCTCCACTAGTTTTTGTTTTTGAAGCTCCGTCAAAAAAGAGCACCCAGTATTCTTTGAGTTCTTCCTCTTTTTCCTCCTTTCCTTTACCTTCTTTATCCTCTCCTTGCCCCCCGACTTCTTGGTTTGGAATGGTACATTCAACCACGAAGTCAGCTAGAGCCTGGGCTTTGATGGCCGTCCTTGGCTTGTATCTGATTTCGAATTCTCCAAGTTCAACAGCCCATTTGATTAGCCTTCCACTGGCCTTGGGGCTATGCAGTATATTTCTTAGGGGTTGGTCTGTCAGGACTTCAATAACATGCGCCTGAAAGTATGGGCGTAACTTCCTCGAGGCCATTATTAATGCTAAGGCAAACTTCTCGACTTTTGAGTAGTTCAACTCTGCACCATGTAGAATCTTGCTGACATAATAAACGGGCTTCTGAACTTTATCCTCTTCTTTTACGAGAACTGCACTCAGGGCTAAGCTCGAGACAGCAAGGTATAGGAATAACACTTCTTCAGGTTTTGGTTTAACAAGAAAGGTGGCTTAGCCATATACTTCTTTAATTCTTCAAATGCTGCATGACTTTCGTCATTCCATTCAAAGTTTTTAACCTTTTTGAGGGCCTTGAAGAATGGCAGACACTTCTCTCCAGATTTGGATATGAATCGCCCTAGGGCCGCCACCCTTCCAGTGAGCTTTTGGACTTCTTTTATAGTCTTGGGGGGCTCCATGTCCAAAATTGCTTGAATCTTCTCAGGGTTGGCCTCAATGCCTCTTTTTGAGACCATCAGGCCTAGAAACTTTCCGGACCCTACACCAAAGGCACACTTGATTGGGTTCAACATCATCTTGTGGGTTCTCAAAACTTCAAATGCCTCATTCAGGTGCGCAAGATGATCGGCCTTGTCTAGGCTTTTGACTAACATGTCATCAACGTAGACTTCCATGGTCTTACCGATAAGGTGCTTGAAAATTTTATTTACAAGCCTTTGTTACGTGGCTCCCGCATTCTTAAGTCCAAAAGCCATAACTAGATAACAAAAAACACCGAAATCAGTGACGAATGATACCTTGGGGATGTCTCCGGGGTGCATCTTGATTTGGTTGTAACCACTGAAACCATCCATGAAGCTAAGCATTTCGTGCCCAGCGATGGCATCTATCAACATGTCTATCCGTGGCAAGGGGAAACAGTCCTTAGGACAGGCATCATTCAGATCAGTGAAGTCCACGCACATCCTCCACTTTCCATTGCTTTTCTTGACCATCACAGGGTTAGCCAGCCACTCAGGGAACTGAATTTCTTCAATAAATCCAGCTTCCAACAACTTTTCTACCTCTGCCTTAATGGCCTCTTGCCTCTCAGGAGCAAAATTTCTTTTCTTCTGCTTGACTGGTGTCCTACTAGGATTCACATTCAACTGATGCGTTATGAGTTCGGGGTCTATCCCTGGCATGTCGGCTGCTGTCCAAGCAAAGATATCTCTGTTATCTTGTAGGAACTGTACCATCTGTTGTTTCAAGTCCTTGGGGAGTGAAGCCCCAACATAAGTCACCTTTTCAGGATCTAGAGGGTCCAAGGGAATGGACTCCAAATCCTCTGCGGGCTACCCCTTCTTTCCTCATGATCTCTGACATCCATATCTTCAATGGGGAGAACCTTCCCCCCAGTGCCATCAGGTTTTAAGGCGGTCACATAGCAACTTCTGGCCATCTTCTGATCACCTTTTTCTTCTCCCACACCATTCATAGTCGGGAATTTGAGTTTCAAGTGGTATGTAGAAGCAACTGCTTTGAAGGCATGCAACCCGGTCCTCCCAAGGATCGCATTATAAGTAGTGCTTGCCTTTATAACTAGGAAGTTCAGCATCTGAGTGGACAGTCGAGGCTCTTCACCCATAGGCATAGGCAGTTGTATGATCCCTTCAATCCGAGACTCTACTCCATTAAATCCATATATAGGCATGTTGGAGGGGGTTAGCAGTGAATCGTTGTACCCCATTCTCACATAAGAATCATAAAACAGAATGTCAACAGATGAACCGCTGTCCACCAAGACTCTTTTCACTAGAGAATTCCCTATGGTGGGAGTGATTATGNATTCATGATATTTTCAGTAAAAGGGGGTGTAGGATCGTCTGGATCCCCCAGGGGTAGCAGGTCTTGGGGATCAGCCCTAATAAGATTTGTCCTAGTTTGCCTCCCAGCTGGTGGCTCATCCAAATCTATCACAGTTGCGTGTCTTATCAATCCTCCAGTACTTTCAATTCTGGGACGTTGTTGTCTGGCTAGTGCCCTTTCTAAGTCCTTCCTTAGTCGCTGTGCTTCAGCCTCATGGGCTCGTATCCTTTCTTTCAGACTTGTAGAGTCAGTGTTTGGAGGCCCTCGGGGCTGGGCAATCCGTTCTCTAAGGGGCTCCTTGTCAGGTCTCCTTCTCCGAGGGTTTATATCCTCGTCGGAGGACTCCTCATCGTCAGTAGAGTAAGGCCCAGAAAAATCGCGTTCTCTAGGTCGCGAGGCATAGTGGGGCAGCAGCCCTTGTTCATAAGGTGGTTCGTAGTTTCTTGGGAGCCCGTAACGAGGATTGGGTGTTGTGGCAGACGATATCTGCAAAGTGGGAGGAGCAATAAAAGTTGTATGAAGGGGAGGAATTACCTGGAGTGGAGGAATCGAAGCATGCATGGACACANGGAGTCATCGGCCTCACTATTTTTTGCATACTTGGTATCAACAGCATACTCCACATCATTAGATTTTTGCTTAGAATAGGTATTCGGGGTTTGAAACCCTTGGGCTTTCCTCATACTTTCCTCAGCCTTGATATACTTTCCAGCCCTCTCTTGGAGTTCGTTCATACTCTCGGGGGCCCTCTTGGCTAATGACCTTCTAAAATTTTCATCAGAAGTTCCTTGTTGCAGAGCTATCATGGCTACCTTTTCGTCTAAATCTGGGACCTTCAAGGCTTTCTTCGTAAATCTGTTCATATAATCCCTTAAGGACTCATTCTTTCCCTGGTGCATATTCATTAATGAAGTCGAGATTTTCTCGTGTGTCTTGCTACTGATGAACTGTCCAATGAAGGCCCTGCTCAGATCCTTAAACGACCCAACAGAGTTTGGTGGTAAACGACTGAACCACCGTTGAGCCATACCACTCAGGGTTTGGGGGAACGCCCTACACTTGATAGCATCGTTTACAGGTTGGAGCAACAGTGCATTAGAGAATGTGAGAACATGATTCGAGGGATCCCCGGTACCATCATAAGCTTTAATGGTGGGCATCTTAAATTTCCTTGAAATCTTTTCATTCATGATATTTTCAGTAAAAGGGGGTGTAGGATCGTCTGGATCCCCCAGGGGTAGCAGGTCTTGGGGATCAGCCCTAATAAGATTTGTCCTAGTTTGCCTCCCAGCTGGTGGCTCATCCAAATCTATCACAGGTGCGTGTCTTATCGATCCTCCAGTACTTTCAATTCTGGGACGTTGTTGTCTGGCTAGTGCCCTTTCTAAGTCCTTCCTTAGTCGCTGTGCTTCAGCCTCATGGGCTCGTATCCTTTCTTTCAGACTTGTAGAGTCAGTGTTTGGAGGCCCTCGGGGCTGGGCAATCCGTTCTCTAAGGGGCTCCTTGTCAGGTCTCCTTCTCCGAGGGTTTATATCCTCGTCGGAGGACTCCTCATCGTCAGTAGAGTAAGGCCCAGAAAAATCGCGTTCTCTAGGTCGCGAGGCATAGTGGGGCAGCAGCCCTTGTTCATAAGGTGGTTCATAGTTTCTTGGGAGCCCGTAACGAGGATTGGGTGTTGTGGCAGACGATATCTGCAAAGTGGGAGGAGCAATAAAAGTTGTATGAAGGGGAGGAATTACCTGGAGTGGAGGAATCGAAGCATGCATGGACACATCGGGGTTGGAGGGATGAACAACGACGCTTAAAGGTCCAGTTCGTCGAGTACTTGTTTCAGGGTCCTCAACAGAGGTGATAGGAGCAGTAGTTCCTTGCTCGTGTGTCACAGGGGGGGAGTCGTTGGTGTCGACATTGACGTCAGGGGTTTCTCCTTCGAAGGTGTTCGCAGTCCTACGTGTTCTTGCCATGGTTGTTATTCTGCCCCACGGTGGGCGCCAAATGTTACAGATCAAAAACGAGGTGTCTTTAATACGTAATTAATGCTAGGGTTTGGGGGAGCTTCAAGCTTTAATGGCTGCACTAACGTTTCGTGACTTAGCTCAGGTCCTCGTTAACTGCCTACGTATCTCAGTTCGTATGAGAATCAAGCCAAAAACGTAGTTCTAATGTTGAGGGGTTAGGCCCTTTATATAGGCGCATAGAGGCCTTGGAATCATATTAGGGTTAGGAGACTTGGGGGCCAAGTCTCCTAGCAGCAGGGGTATCCAAAACCTTATAGGAATGAGAGTCCTTGTCGGACTCTTCCCACGTTTGGGCTCCTAGATCCTTCTAGGATGAAGGCCTTCAACAGGCTTTTTGGGCCTTTTCTGGGCCTTTATTAAATAATTACGAAATTAATTATTAAAAAGGGCTTACTGGGCCTATGAAATGATAAGGGTAAAAATAGCCCCGAAAGAAATAATAAATATAGCATTTATTAGGCCTGGCATGGTCCAAAGGCTTTAAGCCCTCGAAACAAACTAGGAATGTAATAGCTGGATTGTTGGGTCCAGTCCGCGAAGCTCCGTGGAAGCCATAGGCCCAGTAAGCCCTTTTTAATAATTAATTTCGTAATTATTTAATAAAGGCCCAGAAAAGGCCCAAAAAGCCTGTTGAAGGCCTTCATTCTAGAAGGATCTAGGAGCCCAAACGTGGGAGGAGTCCGACAATGACTCTCATTCCTNACGTGGGAGGAGTTCGACAATGACTCTCATTCCTTTAAGGTTTTGGATACCCCTGCTGCTAGGAGACTTGGCCCCCAAGTCTCCTAACCCTAATCTGATTCCAATGCCTCCATGCGCCTATATAAAGGGCCTAAACCCTCAAAATTAGAACTACGTTTTTGGCTAGATTCTCATACGAACTGAGATACGTAGGTAGTTAACGAGGACCTGAGCTAAGTCACGAAACGTTAGTGCAGCCATTAAAGCTTGAAACTCCCCCAAACCCTAGCATTAATTACGTATTAAAGACACCTCGTTTTTTATCCGTAACATTTGGGTACACAAAAATTCCTAAATTATTAGTAATAATTAAGAGAAATACATGTGGGTACACAAAAAATTCTTAGGTTATTAGGAATAATTAGGAAAAATACATGTGCGTACACAAAAAATCCTAAATTATTAGTTATAATTAAAAAAAATACATGTGGGTGCACAAAAAATTCATAAATTATTAGAAACAAATAGGAAAAATACCCGTGGGTACACAAAAATTTAAAAAATATTAGGACGAATTATGAAAAAATACCCGTGGGTACACAAAAATTCATAAAATATTAGGAAAAATTATGAAAAATACATGTTGATACATAAAAATTCCTAAATTATAAGAAAAAATATATCTGTGGGTACACTTAAATTCTTAAATTATAACGAATAATTAAGAAAAATACTTGTGGGTATACAAAAATTGTTAAATTATTAGAAAAATTAAGAAAAATACATGCGGGTACACAAAATATTCCTAGGTTATTAGGAATAATTAGGGAAAATACTTGTTGATACACAAAAATTCCTAAATTATTAGGAATAATTAAGAAAAATACATGTGGGTACACAAAAAATTCCTAAATTATTAGGAATAATTAAAAAAAATACTTATTGGTACACAAAAAATTCCTAAATTATTAGGAATAATTAGGAAAAATACTTATTGGTACACAAAAAATCCTAAAATATTAGGAAAAATTATGAAAAAATACAGGTGGGTATACAAAAATTCTTAAAATATTAGGAAAAATTATGAAAAATACATGTGGGTACATAAAAATTCCTAAATTATAAGGAAAAATATCTGTGGGTACACAAAAATTCCTAAATTATAAGGAATAATTAGGAAAAATACATGTGAGTACACAAAAATGTTTCCCAGATAATCAATCTATTACAGAAGGGGGGTTGAATGTAATAGTACCAACTAATCGAAGATGAACACAAGCATGTAGAATGAAATACTGTTTTGTATTAATAATGACCTTGAATACAAAACTCTCTCAAGAAAATAATGTTCTTAAGAGCTGCTAGGTTACAATAATAACAATAATAATGCTTGAAAACGTCTATTGATTATAACCTATCTCTGTGTTTATATAGACACAGCTACAAGTACAATTACAAATAAAAATGGAAATAGAATAGCTTTAATAAGGTAATTTAGACTTGCACTTGAATTCCTTCTTACTATCCAATTCTGACTCTGATTTGTAGTTTCCTTTTCTGTTAAACTCTGAAGCTAATCTCTGTCGGTTTATTATTCTCTAATTTGAGCATTCTCTGTTATAGTAAACTCTGATTGAGTATTCTCTGATAAAGTAAACTCTGACCGACAGCTTCATAAAATCTGATGACTTCATCATAAACTCTGATATGATATTCTCTGACAATCATTAGTGTTTGCATTTCTAACCATCTCCCCCAATTTATGCTTTAAGAATTAAAACATANATTTGAGCATTCTCTGTTAGAGTAAACTCTGATTGAGTATTCTCTGATAAAGTAAACTCTGACCGACAGCTTCATAAAATCTGATGACTTCATCATAAACTCTGATATGATATTCTCTGACAATCATCAGTGTTTGCATTTCTAACAATCTCCCCCAATTTATGCTTTAAGAATTAAAACATAAATTTCAATTATGATGTCAGAAATACAAGACAAATGCATCAGAGTTTGTTTACCCTTTGTAGATTCAGATTCTTCTATAGGAAAAGTCATCTTTCAGAAATTGAGTCAGGAGCTTTTCTTCAGCATTTTTTAACAACTCAACCAGCTTTTCCTTCAATTCCTTCATTTGTTCAGAAGAATCATCTATTTGGAATATTGCAGCCCTTAGAGCATAAACTGATGATCTCTCCATTCTTTCATCCAGGACAATGCAACAGGCCTTCACACCATCAGGATTTAAGATTAGTGTAGGAATCCCTAACACCATTTTGACCCTTGCATCTCCTTTCCTCATAGCTCTTCTTGTTCCATCTTCAAGCAAGTACCCAGGCTCATATTCTTCAGACTTTATCATCATCAACCTTTCACTCTTCTTTTTCTCAGCTATTACCTCTTCAAGAATTTTCCTCCATCTAGAAGTTGCTTCATTTTCATCATTGAGTAGATAAAGAACATGTTCAAGTTCTTTAGATGCTTTATCTTTCAAATTCTCTTCAGCAACCTTCAGAACTCTCCCATCTTCTAGAAAATACAGAAGCTTCTCCTTAGCTTGAGCTCCATCAAAAATATCTTTTACTATGTTGACAGATATTAATTTGTCAAGATGCTCTTGTTTCAAATCTTCCTTAGGATTGTGTTTTAAAGAAAAAGGATCACTGAAAATATTTGCTTCACCCCTGTAAACCTTAGCATGTGAATCACCAATGCCTCCTTTGTTTTTACCAAGTCTGGCATTGAGAATCAGACTTTGAGTTGTAGTCCACAGAGGATCAGTCTTTTTCTTTCTGATCAGAGCTTCTTGTTGTTGTTCTTCTTCAACATCAAAACTAGATCCACCTGGTAGGAATGTTGTTCCTTGCATAGTAAGAGGTGTCTGTTGTTTAGTTGGAGCTTTTTGTTGAATTCTTGTGGATGACCTTGTATGAATTTCTGATACTGGTTTTGATTGAGCAACTGGCTTAGGAGTTTCAACAGGTTTGATTTGAATAGGCTTAGATTCTGGTTTCTTCTGTTGAGCAGGTATCTTTTTTTGAATTGAACCTTTCTTTACACTTCTTTTCTTTTTCTGTACTTGAGTACTAACAGCTCCAGACTTCTTCAATTCAGCTTCCACAGTAGCTGGATCCATTCATGGATGATCTTCTTCAAACATTTTCTTTGTCAGTTCTGCATCCTTTAAATTTTGTTCTTCAATCTTTTCAGGCTTCTCTTCTTCTTCAAGCCTTTTTGCTAATTCCAGATCAGCATCTATCAGAGTTTGTTTTTCAGAGTTTATATCAGCCTTTGATGTCGTCAGAGTTTGTGAGGTTGTCAGAGTTTGTTCAATCAGAGTTTGCTGCTTCAGAGTTTATTTTGGCTTCCCATCCTTATGACTCCCTTGATCTTCATCATCAGGGTAGTTAGGTTTGAGAATTACATCCTCCTTGCATTTGTCTGAACCCTTCTCCCCCTTTCAGACATCACTTCTAACAGTAAGAAGTTCAACGATAGTGTGTAGCATTCCCTGCATAGAACTAACAGAAGCAGAAAGAGTATCCACTTTACCTTCCAATGCAACTTGTTTAATGGAGACATAGTGGAGTTTTGCTTCCATAGAATGTTGACAAGCAGAAACAGCAGTTCCAAGAAGAACATAATGCTTGTTGACAGATACCTTCAGATCATTAACTTCATGTTGAAGTCCCTTGGACATAATAGTAGAAGCTTTCAGAATTGTCTTCAGTTCATCAGAGGATATTTCCTTGTCAACTTTATTTATCAATGCAAGAACATGAGGCCAAGAAATTTCTCTCTCAGGAAACTTCCAAGATGAATCCCAAATGGATTGACGGTGAGAAGAAAGAAAATCTTCATCAAATGATTTTGCTTGGAAACTAAAATCCCTTCTGATACCCTCTGCATCAAGATCAGCTTCAATATGACCCTTAAGATCTTCCTGAAAGTGTTTGACCTAAAACCAATCATGTATGATGAGTTAGGAAAAACTTTCTGCTACTCTTATTTGATTTCATTTGATAATAATAAAATATTTATGTTACGGGCTTAATCTATTTGAAGTGTATTAAATAAGATGTTCCATAGTTTAGAGCAAAGCTTCTAGAATTATAATGAGATTGTAATAATGAGATCTAGAAGATAATAGCTTTAGACTTAAACAGTTCCTGATCATAGGATAACTAATTGGAAATTGGTAAATCCGTAAAGATCAGTACATACTATGCTAGCTCTCTTAGGAGGATGTCTGTTCTCATAGACATTTGTGTGGTGACAATATAGCTAGTATGTAGGTGCTTATTAAGGAATAAGTTTACTGAACATGACTCAATAAGTAGAACAACTAATGGAGTTTACTCACGTGTCGATAGTTTTTTATTAA
>QRFB01002642.1:0-19731 GCA_008931105.1 Oenanthe javanica | reverse complement strand
TCCACTTTCCAGATCACCAATAATTAAATCAGGTGTGTGATCTTTGGTCCAATTCCTGGGATGTCGAAAAGTCCTTGAACTAGATGCTCCCCCATGATTTCTGCCTTCATAGAATGATCCTTNTCCTTGAACTAGATGCTCCCCCATGATTCCTGCCTTCATAGAATGATTCCTCTGTAAATGCTGATCCTCCCCCTGAAGATGTGCTTCCTTCAGAGTTTAAGTACTCAGAGTTTGAGTTATCAGAGATTGAGGTCTCAAAGTTTGAATGATCAAAGTTTAGGGTTTCAGTGTTTGTGTTGTTCAGAGTTTGATAAGATTCTCATATCTCAATTATTGTGTTTTGATCTCTAATGTCAGTATTTGATTGATGTTGCTCCCCCTCAACATGTGCAGTTTCTTCAATTTCTATTTCAATCATTTCTGAATCAGAGTTTAAAGAATCAGAGTTTGCTTCTCCAGGATTTGGTTGATCAGTGTTTATCTCGTTAGAGTTTATTTTCTGCAGTTCATTCTCAAATCTCAGAGTTTCCTGTGCATCTTTATCATGTAACCCATCTATCTTCCCTTCATCAAAGGAGACATTAATTGATTCCATGATTGTCCTTGTCCTTAAGTTGAATACTTTGAATGCTCTTGAAGAGGTTTTAGAAGTTGTTACATATCCAACAAAAATTCATTCATCTGCTTTAAGTTCAAACTTCTTCAATTGTTCAGGATGTGTTTTGAGAATAAAACACTTGCATCCAAAGATGTGAAAGTACTTGACATTTGGCTTTCTTCCTTTCAAAGATTCATATGGAGTCATTCCATGTTTGTTTATTAAAGAACAATTCTGAGTGATGCATGCAGTGTTCACAGCTTCTGCCCAAAAATAAGTAGGTAGTTTTGCTCCTTCTAGCATTGTTCTGGCAGCTTCTATTAAAGTTCTGTTCTTTCTTTCAACTACACCATTTTGTTGAGGTGTGCCAGGTGCTGAGAATTGTTGAGTAATACCTTTTGTTGAGCAGAATTCCTCCATTGTTGAGTTCTTAAACTCTGTTCCATTGTCACTCCTTAGATTTTTTACTTTGTGAGTTGATCCATTCTCAATCATTGCAATATGATCAAAAATTATCTCTGCAGTTTCATCCTCCTTATGCATAAAGTACACCCAAGTAAATCTAGTGAAATCATCAACTATTACCAGAGTGTATTTCTTCTTTCCAATGGACATGATGTTAACTGGACCAAATAAGTCAAGATGCAATAGATGAAAAGGTTGATCAATAGAGTTTTCAGTTTTGCTCTTGAAAGATGTCTTCCTTTGTTTGGCCTTTTGACATGAATCACAGAGTCCATCAGGATGAAATTGAACTTTTGGAAGACCTCTAACTAGGTCCTTCTTCACTAACTCATTAATGTTTCCAAAGTTCAAGTGACACAACTTTTTGTGCCAATTCCAGCTTTCCATTGGTGATGCTTTCCCAAGTAAACAAGTTAAGGAACCTTCAGAGTGTGCATCCAAGCTAGCTTCAAATAAATTATTATGTCTGTGGCCAATAAGAACTACTTTTCCATTCTTCTTGCTTTTCACTTCACAATGAGTTCCATGAAATTCCACAGAGAAACCTCTGTCTGTCATTTGACTCACACTGAGCAGATTATGTTTGAGTCCTTCAACCAAAGCTACATTTTCAATGATGACATTTCCAATCACAATATTGTCATATCCTAGTGTTCTTCCTATGTTGACATCTCCATAAGATACTGTTGGGCCAGCCTTCTCCTCAAACTCTGAAAGCAGGGATTTATTTCCAGTCATATGTGCAGAACATCCACTATCAATCACTAGAATGTTCTTTCTGTTTCCCTGCAATCAGTAAATGCAATTTAATTAGTAGTTATGGGGACCCAAACTAGTTTGGGTCCTTTCTTTGAAAACTTGTTAACTTTTGCAGCAGAAGTTCTTTTGTCAGAGTTTGTGTTAACAGAGTTTACATGATCAGAGTTTGCATTCACAGAGTTTGTACTATTAGAGTTTACATTCCTTTTATCAGACTTTATCACATATATTTGTTTGACAGTATGTTTTGGAGAATTATTTACATAAGGCTGTGGTTTGTAAGAATTGTAATACAAA
Source organism: Oenanthe javanica (assembly GCA_008931105.1). NCBI lineage: Eukaryota > Viridiplantae > Streptophyta > Magnoliopsida > Apiales > Apiaceae > Oenanthe > Oenanthe javanica. The sequence goes on along the minus strand of QRFB01002642.1, from coordinate 17,609 downwards.
TTATGATAATCTTTGCATGTATAAATGGTATGCCATAAACTACCACAATGAAAACAGGGATTGTTTCTTGTTTGTTTTCTAGCCTCAAACCTAGGTCTTTCAGGTTCTTTCTTTTTCTTGTGTTTGCAATCAATAGCAAGGTGATTAGAATTACCACAAGTAAAACAGGTTTTCCTAGGAGCATCAGGGATATTCATGTAATTATTCTCCTTAGTAATTCCTACTTTACCATTCCTATTTCTTTTCACCTTTTTAGATTTCTTAGTGACTGCCTTCAACTTTTCTTTAAGTTGCTTCTGAGAAAGTAACCCTACATTCACCTTTTTAGAGTCTAGCACACTATTGTTTTTAGAGCATTCAGGGAGAGTTTTCTTATAATCACTAGCTCTAACAAACTTCACAGGTTCACTCAATGTTCCTTTTGTGTGTGAATTAGTGTGAATTTCTTTATCAGATTCATAACCTAGGGCAGATGTCCAATTCTTTTCAGAAAGCATTTGTTGGACCTTCTTACCAGAGTTTGTCCAAACTCTGAAGGTCTCTTTTTCCTTAGCTATCTCAGATTTCAAATATGTGACTTGTATTTCCAACTGAGTTTGCATGTGTATAGCATTCTCACAGTCTTTCTTAAAGCTAAGCATGTGTACAAGTTCAGTTTCAAGAAAGTCATTCCTAGCATTCAGAGTTTGTATTTCAGATTTTAATCTTTCATTCTCAAGAGACTGTGACTTAAAGCTAACATGCAAATTTCTAAGAAAAGACTTTAATTCATGAATATCTTCAGTATCAAAATTGAAAACAGAGTTTGGTACCTTGTCAGAGTTTAAGATGGGAGAATCAGAGTTTGCCATGAGAGCATAATTAGTTTCTTCTTCAGAGTCTGAGGAGTCCATCCAATCTTTCTTTGATGTGATGAGAGCTTTCCCAGATTCCTTGCTTCTGCACTCAGTAGCAAAATGTCCCATCTTGTTGCACTTGTAACACTTGACTTTTGATTTATCAAGAGTTTTTGATTTTCCATCTCTATCTTCTCTTCTTCTGAATCTGTCTTTCTTGTCTGACTCACTATGCTTCTTCTGATAGTTTCCTTGCTTCCTAAATTTTCTGTATTTCTTGAAGCTTTTGACAAACATAGCAAACATCTCCATCATGTCAGAGTCTGAAGAATTATCAGAGTTTACATCAGAGTTTGCCTCAAACTCTGATTCACTGCTATCTTGGAGTACTACTTCTTTCCCTTTCCTTGTTGAAGCCTTAAGCACCTTTTCCTTTGGTTCTTCAATTTTTGCTTCAACATTCAAAGCAATAGGTCTTGCCTTGTTACTCTTTCTGTTTCTTCTTTGCTGTAACTCCAGATCATGAGTTTTCAATTTGCCATAAACTTCATCTAAGGACATCTCATCCAAATCAGCCCTGTCTCTAATCAAGGATGTCTGCAGATCCCATTCTTCTGGAAGAGCCCTCAGAAATTTGGTGTTTGAATCTTCATTGTCATATACTTTATCCACCAAAGCCAAGTTATTCAACAGAGTTAGAAATCTGTCATAGATATCTGTGAGGGACTCATTCTGCTTAGCCTCAAAGTATTCATACTCTTGGATTAGAACAGATCTTCTATTTTTCTTTATCTCCTTAGTTCCTTGGCATTGAACCTCTAGTGCATCCCAGATTTCTTTGGCAGTTTTGCATGCAATTACCCTGTTAGACATTACAAAGTCAAGACTGTTATGCAAAATATTCCTTACCTTGGCATCTTTCAAGACTTCCTGTTTTTCTTCATTGGTCCATTCTTTCTTATCCTTCAAGGTGTAATACTCAGGGATTTGTCTTCCTTCCACAATTGTAGATGGCACTAGTTTGGTTGGTAGATACTGTCCTGTATGGATTCTGTCTAAATAATCAGGATCAGTTGCTTCCAAGAACATCATCATCTTCACCCTCCATGTAGGGTATTCAGCCTTCTTCAATATTGGAATCCTGATGCTTTCATACTTGTTACCAGACATGATTATTTGATCTTTTTAAGTCGTAATTAACTGCTAGCTCTGATACCAATTGTTTCCCAGATAATCAATCTATTACAGAAGGGGGGTTGAATGTAATAGTACCAACTAATCGAAGATGAACACAAGTATGTAGAATGGAATACTGTTTTGTATTAATAATGACCTTGAATACAAAACTCTCTCAAGAAAATAATGTTCTTAAGAGCTGCTAGGTTACAATAATAACAATAATAATGCTTGAAAACGTCTATTGATTATAACCTATCTCTGTGTTTATATAGACACAGCTACAAGTACAATTACAAATCAGAATGGAAATAGAATAGCTTTAATAAGGTAATTTAGACTTGCACTCGAATTCCTTCTTACTATCCAATTCTGACTCTGATTTGTCTATTTCCTTTTCTGTTAAACTCTGAAGCTAATCTCTGTCGGTTTGTTATTATCTGATTTGAGCATTCTCTGTTAGAGTAAAATCTCATTGAGTATTCTCTGATAGAGTAAACTCTGACCGACAGCTTCATAAAATCTGATGATGTCATTATAAACTCTAATATGATATTCTCTGACAATCATCAGTGTTTGCATTTCTAACAAAAAATTCCTTAATTATTAGAAAAAATTAAGAAAAATACATGTGGGTACACAAAAAATTTCTAAGTTATTAGGAATAATTAAGAAAAATATTTGTGGGTACACAAAAAATTCCTAAGTTATTAGGAATAATTAGGAAAAATACCTCTAGGTACCCAAAAATTCATAAGTTTTTAGGAATAATTAGGAAAAATATTTATGGGTACATAAAAATTTCTAAATTATTAGGAATAATTAAGAAAAATACATGTGGGTACACAAACAATTCCTAGGTTATTAGGAATAATTAGGAGAAATACTTGTGGGTACACAAAAATTCCTAAATTATTAGGAATAATTAAGAAAAATAACAATGGGTACACATAAAATTCCTAAGTTATTAGGATTAATTAGGAAATATACATGTGGGTACACAAAAATTCATAAAATATTACGAGAAATTATGAAAAAATACCTGTGGGTATACAAAAATTCTTAAAATATTAGAAAAAATTATGAAAAATACCGGTGGGCACATAAAAATTCCTAAATTATAAAGAAAAATACATATGGGTATACAAAATTTTTTTAAGTTACTAGGAATAATTAGGAAAAATACATGTTGGTATATAAAAATTCTTAAATTATTAGAAAAATTAAAAAAATATCTATGGGTACATAAAAATTTCTGAAATTATTAGGAATATTATGAAAAATACTTGTGAGCACCATATGATCCCCAAAATATTTGGGGAAAATACAGAAACACTTGTGGTTGATACAAAATCATGAAAATTAATTAGAAATGGAAGATAATCATGAAATTCGACCTCAATCGAGGTCGAAGTGAAGCCAAACCCTTGAGGCCAATCGACCTCAATTGTTAATCGACCTGGATGTACATTTTAAGTATAGTTCGACCTCAATCGAGGTCGAAACGAAGATAGAGCCTAGAAAGCCTGTTTAAACTTTTAAAATCAAATTCGACTTCAAACGAGATCGATAATCGACCTCGATTATTTTTCGACCTCAAAGTAAATTAAGGCATAGTTCGACCTCAATCGAGGTCGAATGCGAAGCCCAAGCCTAGCTAGAAGGCCTATTCGACCTCAAAGTCCCTGTTCGACGTCAAATAAAGTCAAAATCGACCTCAATGAAATGTTACGACTTCAAGAAATTTGGAGGGTTAATTCGACCTTAGTCAACCAATCGACCTCAAGGTAGTTTTCCCCTTATGATCGACTTCAATCGAAGTCGAATTCGACCTCGATCCCCCAAATTGACCTGGGGGCGAATTTGAAGTTATTTTCGACCTCGATCCAGGTCGATGGAAACCAAAGCATTGGAGCCCTTCGACCTCGATTCCAAAATCGATCTGGAATAGGAAATGAGCCTTAACTCGACCTCATTCCAAGTCGAATTAGATAGGGTTTCAAAAATTTCCTATTTTTTAAAAGTTGTTACAAATAAAGTTCTTGAGGTCCAATTTATATAATATTGATTCTTTAAAAGAGTTAATAATAAAAGGCATGAGCCCAAAAGATGAAATAAGACTGAATGAAACAAGTCAAAAGCCCGGTAAGGCACTTAAAACCCTTTGTGAAACTTTTACGAAAACTCACAAAGTTTTCCCAAAAGTTGAGGGCAAATGATATGGGTAAAAATAGCCCTGAGAAAATAATAAATATAGCATTTATTATTTCATTTATTAGACCTAGTATGGTCCAAAGGCATGGGTCCTTAAAACGAACTAGGAAAATAAATCCTATGATCAACTGGATTTGTAATCCAAGGATCAACTGAATTTGTAAGTCCAGCCCACAAGCTTTGTTGAAGCCATTGGCCCATTAAGGCTTTGTTATTAATTAATTTTTAATTAATTACGAAATTAATTAATAAAGGATCAGTAAAGACCCAAGAAACCTGTTGAAGGCCCTCATCCTAGAAGGATCTAGAAACCCTAGCGTGGGAAGAGTCCTATGAGACCCCTCATCTATGGAAGGCTCTAGAAGCTCAATCTCAAAGATAAATCTCACCTGCTAGAGTCCAACAAGGGCTCTCATTCCTTAGAGGTTACAACAACCTTACGTCAGTAGGGGACTTGACATCCAAGTCTCCTAACCCTAACCTAACTCCAAGGCTCTGGTGCGCCTATATAAAGGGTCTAACCCCTCAACATTAGAACTACGCTTATTGGCTTGATTCTCACATCCATTGAGATATGTAGGCAGTTAACGAGGACCCGAGATAATCACGAAACGTTAACGCAGCCATTAAAGCTTGAAGCTCCTTCAAACCCTAGCATTAATTGCGTATTAGAAACGACCAAGTTTTTAATCCGTAACAGCTAGTATATTATTAAAACCGAAAGATTAAAATTTTTGGTCATCGGTATAGTACTGAGTGAACCATAGAAAAGATCTTAACCGTTCAATTTTATATGAATCATAGAAACAATCTTAATAATTGAATTTTAATAAAATATAATTTTAAAAAGAATATAATCATACATACAACTCTTTTATACAAAATAAGATAATAAGATATGATAATATTATATTATATTTAAATTATATTTCATATTTTTTTTATGAATCCTACTTATCCTATAATTTTTATTTAATATACTATTCAAGTTTATCCTATAATTTTTATTTAATATATCATAAAATTTTATGATAAATAATATGCATTTTTTTAGTTTCAATCTATGTCTCTGTTTTAATCGCATAACACAAATTATTTATCAAAACACAAGCTCTACACAAATTAGAAGAATTTTACTCAAACTAGAACAACCAGTTTCCATTAATACCGGTATGCTCAAATTAANAAAACACAAGCTCTACACAAATTAGAAGAATTTTACTCAAACTAGAACAACCAGTTTCCATTAATACCGGTATGTTCAAATTAAAAGACCGACATCAACACCCTATATACAACTCTAACCCCCGATAGTCCTCCTTTTATACAACTCATCACGGATAGAATAATATTATATTATATTTAAATTATATTCTATGAATATTAAATTTTATGAATATTAAAATAATAATATTATTTTATTAACATTAATTTAATTTTATCACTATATTATATATATATTATATATACTTTTATATTATATTATTTAAAAAAACTTCACTTTTAATTATATTATATAGTTGTACTCACAATCTACTAACATATTTCAATTTTTAAAATTTTAATTTTTAAACATGTCAGTTGATGGTCCGTCTGGTAAGTCCTCTTTTCATATAACTCTTTTTATCATCCGTAAGTATTCTTTTTATATGACTTTTTTATGCAATTATGATATAATTATAATTTAATTTTAAAATGTATATATTTTACATATAACTCTATTATCGGTGAGTCATTTTTTGTACAATAATCTAATAACACATCTCACTTCAGTTATACTTGAAATTACAACTTATTAATTAAATCTCATGAATATTAAAACTTATTAATTAAATCTCATGAATATTAAAATAGTATTATTATTTTATCTATAAATAATTTTTATTATATATTATATTATCATAGCCGATATAATAAAAAAATTTAAATTATATATTTAAATCATATAAAATAATTAATATATAATTAATTAATCTCGCCCGTGCTTTGCACGGGTTATAAGCTAGTATAGTTAATATAATAAATTCAAGAAACTTTCCTGAAATCTACCTAGGATCCTTTTTTTCTCTGTAAATAATTCAAATTTTATTTTAATTTCAATAGGAGTTTTCTAGTTAGTTCATAGTAAATAGTCCACTAAAATTGCCAAATCAATTTAGTTCTGCCATTGTCAAAATACGCCACGTGTATCCAACGTGTCAAAATTATCTGAACCTAAACAAATCATCTACACGTTACACGTATACATATAGAAATTTCGTGAATCTTTCACCAAACTTGGCCCCTTCTGTTCCTGTCCCTCTATATATAGACATTCACATGTATGCATTTATATGTATAACGTGTTCTCTACAACAATAAATTACTAAAATCCTCTGCTTATTTTTATTGTAATCCTCATCTATTCTGATCCATTTTCAAGATTTCTTGCCCTTAATAATAGCTCTTTCTTATCCGAAACACATTATTTTTTATATTTTCGATCGATAAATTTTCTCGAAATTTATGTACAAAATGACAGGAAGCTTAGAGGAAAATCCCCTGCATCTTAAATCTTTGAATCACATCTCACTTGTCTGCAAATCCATTGAAGAATCAATGGAGTTTTACAAGAATGTTCTTGGTTTTACACCTGTTAGGAGGCCTGGATCGTTTGATTTTAATGGAGCTTGGTGAGTATTTTAATTGGAAAATTATTGGTTGAATTTATGGATTTTTTGAAATTTTTTTTTGGTTTTTTTGGTCATTGTGTATAGGCTGTTTGGCTATGGAATAGGTATACATCTGTTGCAATCAGATGATCCGGAAAGCTTGCCTAAGAAACGAGTGATCAATCCCAAGGATAATCATATCTCTTTTCAGGTTTAAATTTCGTTTTAATTACATCCTCTTTAATTCGATGTTAATGAGTTGTAGAAATGTTTAGGACATCTTATTTGTTCGGAATTTTTCTTATTTGGTAATGATCGATTACAGAAATTTAAATACTAATCCTCGATCTAGACGATTGGTATTCGTTATGCTAAGTTGTGCAGATATTTAATTTTCTTTGATTTAGCAAAGTGTTGTATTATGATTAGTAGTACGATGATTTGTAGTACTCTGACCCATTATGTCACACTAGGTGTGGGGTGATTTGTGATTTTGATAGATATGCTGGTTGGACTTTGTACGATATTCGAACAGGTCCTTACTGCTAATTTTGTTTTTAATGTTACAATCATCTTGTGAGGACTGCTTAAAAAATTGTAGATCCATAAACAATTCCCTTCTGTTATTATTGAATTATAGGTCATTTTGAGAATGAAATGATCGATCAGCACAATTTGTATTGTTTTGTTTCTACCTGCATGTACATATTAGAGTTTAGAGTCTATTAAGTGTTAGCACTAGTACATTTTTTTATTCCTGATAATACAAGCACTGTGATAATGCAGTGTGAGAGCATGGGTGCAGTGGAGAAGAAGCTGAAGGAAATGGAGATCAATTACGTGAGGCAGCGTGTAGAAGAAGGAGGGATATACGTAGATCAACTTTTCTTCCATGATCCTGATGGGTTCATGGTGGAGATATGCAACTGTGATAATCTTCCAGTGATTCCTATTGCTGGAGAAATGGTCAGGTCGTGTTCTCGTGTTAATCTTCAACAGCAGCAGCCCCAGCAGGTCCCAGTAGTTCGCCTTTAGCAACACTGGCTGAGTAGTGAAAACTGTTTGTTTTCGTTTGGTGATGTTTAGGCTTTTAGTTTCCAATAAGTTGCAACTTGCTTGTTTGTACAACTTAATTGTCTTCTCTATTTGCCTAATCCTAGCTAGCAGGAGAACTAGTCTGTTAATTGTGTAAACTTGTTATAAAATTTGTAATAACCAAGTTGTTTGATTCAGTCTAAGGGGTGGCTACTCCGTGATTGAATAATATTATGAGCGTGTAGGTTTGTACTTGCCTTCTATATATGTCATCCTTTCCTCTTTGGATACTGTTGGAAAATGTGCAGGGTAAGTCCTGCATTGTAGTATTGTTATTGCAATATTATTTTAATGCTCGATTTTAAGTAGTAAGGTTTGTGAGCACGATTGTATAATTGAAGTGATAAAAAGTTTATTCCCTGTCATCCCAAGACCCCTCCAGTCCTGGAACAAGAAAAGAAAAAAGTAATAAGGTTTGTAGTAAGTATCATTTGGACTATGTCCATGTTTATGGGTTTGTCCGGTACATATATATTCAAGTGCTCGAAGCCTTAAAATGACTAAAGGAAAGGATGAATGAGAAATTTCCTAAAAAATGACTGAAGGAAATGAATGAATGAGGAATTCATTTTAGGAACGTGGAAATTAATTTAAGTGCTGGATTGCAATGAAAAATAGGTTTTGGTGTTATGTTTAATTGTGTTAGTAATGTATTGTATTATAAGTAAATAAGGGTCGACCCACGCGCTTTTTTTATTCTCACTCGTTTTCCTCCCCCTTTTCCCCTTCTTCCTCCTTAACCCTAATTCAACCGCCGCTTTACTCTCTGTTGCTACCCATTTCATCGACTAATACCGTGAAATCACTATGTCCATTATCTCCATCTCTTCCTCGGGCTCGGATCTTTCGAAATCCCATGACATTCTAACTAGTCACTTGAAGGGCTCTGGACCTTCTACTCAGTTAGCACCTGCCACAGAGTTCGGCTCTAGAGCTCACACTCCCACACCCATGGAGCACGTTTAGACATGGTCAATTGTGTTAGTAATGTGTTGTATTATAAGCAAATGAGGGTTGACTCACGCGCTTTTTTTATTCTCACTCGTTTTCCTCCCCCATTTTCCATTTCTTCCTCCTTAACCCTAATTCAGCCATCGCTTTACTATCTCCAGCCACCCATTTCATCGACTAATACCGTGCAATCACTATGTCTATTATCTCCATCTCTTCCTCAGGATCGGATCTTTCGAAGTCCCATGATATTCTAACTAGTCACTTGAAGGGTTCTGAACCTTCTACTCAGCTAGCACCTGCCACAGAGTTCGGCTCTAGAACTCACACTCCCACACCCATGGAGCACGCTCAGACATCAAAACAGGTTTTTTTTAACTTCTTACCTAAAGATTTGCATGATTTGGATTTTAATCTGATTCGTTGTTTGACTTCAACTCAACGTCATGAAAATGTCCTTTACAAGTTTAATGGTGCTATTTGTATTAAACCGTCTAATACTATCTTTGCTGCTACTCAAATAAACTGGAAATACTGTTACTTAGGCTATTTCGATAGTCCACTTGGTGACGAGGTTATAAGATTGTTACTCGAAAAGTATACTTCCACTGGTCTTATTAGTGTGTCTAAGAATTTTATTGGCTATTTTGTGTTGAAATTTGATACCTTTGAATCTTACAAAAGAGCTTTTCACTATATTCCTTTCTCAATTGGTTTAGTCAAATTACACCTTAATCTTGACCCTTCTCCTGAAGTTATGTTCTTGTTAAAATTGTTGCCCTTAATGCTAAGCCCTCAATTGTCCTTGCTCCCATGCATGGTCAGTCGAAGAAATTCTTTGCTCGAATTCAAATTAAGTAGGTCAATAAGGATGACTTCTGCCTAATGTGTCTTTCTTGCAAATGCATCCCAACTAATGCTCTTTGCCCTATTTTGGTCAACACTCTGCCTATGGTTAAAAATAGTGTTAGTCACCTGGGAATTGTGCTTACTCCTAGTACGGAGTATGTTTCTTCAAGTGAAACTTCCCATTCTAATGCTCCACCCAAAACCACGGTCCAGCAGGAAGATCACACTATGGTTTACCAATGCAGTCATACTTCACCCAGGCTAGCTTCCTTAAAAACCTCACAGGAGCATGCTTCCCAAGAAGCTAATTCTGACTTTGTTCAGGGTATAACTAAACAAGTCAAGCACAAGGACAAAGGCAAGAATAAGATATCAAACTCTGATACTATGCAGGAAGTCAAGAGTCCTAAGATGAGCAGGAATCAGGAGCATGCTAACAAGGGAGCAGGTAAAAGGGCAAGGACAGATCAGGAGGACAATTGTTGTTGGATTGCCTAGTGCGAATAACAAACGCATTGGCCATTGGCACGTGGCCAAGAATAAAAGGATGCCCAAAGACTTGATTTTTACCACCACTGATTCTAATTAACTCGTTTAAATTAGTTCTATTTGTTATGTCGATTAAACTTTGTTAAGATCGTAATCCTGACTGATTCTGAACAGGTTCACTAGAACTTGTTTCGTTGGTATGCTTCCCTCCTCGGACGTTGGTTGGAGCTAGTCTCCTTCCTTTATTTATAAAATTAAACAACTTTGCAAAAAAAAATGTATTGTATTATTCACCCATCAGATTATGAGATTTGTAGGGGATTTTTTATATTGATCAATTATGGAATTTTTCATATTAGATATGTGTATGTATTTATCGGATATTTTTTGAAATTTGACATAGTCTCGAATTTTTCATATGTACATTTAACGGTTATTCAGGATATGAACGAGTATAGAAACATGTGGATTCAACAAAATTAGACTAATTTTGGTGATTTATTATGTTTCACTGGATTTTGTATGATTTCATTTATATTTATTTTTTAAGAGTAATTATTTGTATAAGAGTTTGTTTTATATAAAAACAGCTTATATATGTCCTTGTCGACTTTGTAGAGTTAAATTAACCAAACTTTGACTGATAATTAAAAAAATATTAGTTTATACTTTATAAAACTAAAAACTGCATTTTAAAATAAATTTCATATACTTTCTAACAATATAATTTTTACAATTTTTTTCAATTATACAATATATGTAATTTTCAGTTAAAATGGGTTAATTTGACCATAAAAAGTCAAAAATGACAGATAATTTGGGAGGACGGAAATATATTCTAAATTATAACAAAATATTAATTCAAGGTCAAAATACTTAGGAAAATGTTATTTTCAGAACAATTTTTTTTATTTTCACAGCATGCACGGTTATGTTTTACAAACAAAAACCTCACAATTTTAATACAAACTACTCTAAAAATACAAAATCTACTCTGAAAATAACATTTCACAATACTTATCAATCTTCCAACTCATTCAAAATATAGCTCTCTGATTACACTAGCTAGTTTTTACAAATCCATAACTCCTGTGGGCCTGGGTAAAGCCTACTCGTGTGTCCGTTAACTCACTAGAGTCCAGCGATATAAAATTTGCTACTCCCGTGACTATATGTCTATATGTACTATAGTCGATCATAACTTGTTCACTGCATGTTATACAACTTCCAAAAGAAGCACCATAAACAAACCAGATTACAGGCTGCAAATGCTCTGATCATTAGTGGTCCTTGCTCCAGCCGTACTAGTTTGAGTTACACTTTTAAATTATTACTAAATAAATAGAAGGATGCAACACCATTTTGGGAAATGAGGTAATTTTACTAAACTTGTATTCTCTTGTCAATTTCATGAGTAATACTAGGATTTCCAAATATTATCCGTCGATTTTTTATTTGTAGTTTACATATTCATGCATCGAACCTCTTTATTTATAAGTTTATACAATTAATTAAATTCTACAAACTAATCATTTTGTGTCTAATTTGGGAAAAATTTCGAAAAATTTCGTTGGATATGTCTTCTAATTCAATGAGGACTTGCGGCGCAACTTATTGCCCGTCTATCTCGTATACATGTAATCTAAAATTTATTTGTTGTTTTCTCTAATTTTATTCTCGTTTTAATTTTCCTTCTCCGGTTAGCATTAGAGTTTTAAGGAGAAATGTCCACATTTTTGTTTAAATACATTTGTGTTATTATCCGTTTGCTTTGGGCCAAGAGCCAAACCTAGATTTGTTATTAAGCACATCAAAAGGCCTTATATCAGTGGAGTTATTTTGGCTACGTATATTCAAGATAAATCTTGTTTATCTCCTCGATTTGGAACTTGGGTTGAACACCCTGTACAATTTGTTCCTTTAACTTGTTAATTACTGTTATTAATTAATTATTGAGATTAGTCGGTTGCAGGAAAGATTTTAGCAAACGTTTTTATAACGTTTGGTGGTGCATCTGATGTGATGCGGGGTTGGTGTTTTGAGTTTGTGCGTACGGGGAATCATGACACTTAAGTGAGAGACGTCTTAGTTTGAAGTTGCATTTGTTTCCTTTGCACCAGTCGTTTTCTTTGGGTAAGCTGTCTATTTATGTTTTCTGTCGTTGCTAACATGTGTTCTTTGGAAGTGCATCAAATTATTATTCATGTCATTCTGTTTAAAATCCGAGCAACCAATGGATCATATCTCTGATCCAATTATTAATTGAAGTATTTAATTTATGGCAAACGAAAAATTAATCAACTGTAAATGAAGTAGCTGCAGTAAATCTGTTCGGTTTTTACAATGCATGGACAGTGGCGGACCCAGGATTTTGATCCAGCGGGGTCTGACTTATATAGCGGGGGGAAAAGTCCCACTGAGAATTTTTTTTGGATAAAAGTCAACATCATCAAAATTATTTTCATACAACATAAAAAACAGTTTGATTACAATAACATTATTCTTGGTGCCATATTTTGAAACCTCAATATAATGTCTTCGATGTCAACTGAATTCATTACGTCTTTTTCAATATACGCCACCAAGCAATCATTCATCAACTCATCACCAAGCCGGCTACGCAATTCTGTTTTGACATGTTTCATCGCAGAAAACACCCTTTCCACAGTTGTAGTTGCTACGGGTAAAATCAAAGCTAGCTTCACAAGTAAATAAACCAATGTTCTTTAGTTGAACTAACTTTTTTGATAACTCAACAATACCTTCAGGATTATGAAAATGATCACTTGTTCGCATACCCATGATATAACAATCAAGTTGATGTTCCAAATCCATCAAATCAAACATGGAAAAGTCATTTGGATAAAACTCAGCAAATTGAATCAAATTTCCCTTGTTGAATGATGAGAATGAATCACTTGGATCAAGACATGACATGCATAATAATAATTCAGTATTTACCTCATTGAAGCGATTATTCAACTCTTGAAGTTGCATATCTATCACCGCACAAAACACTTCAACATGATAAAAGTGGAAGTTGGTTGCCTTTTCAACATTTCTTCTTGATCTTCCTTGAATCATATAAAAGTCATCCATATCTGGCACTACAATATTACGTTTAAGACAAAATTGAACAACTTCACCCAATAATGTTTCCCATCCTTCTTCTCTCATCTGTTGAAGCAACATTTTAGTTAATCTCACCAAATTCATTGCATTCACAATGTCTTGATCTTTTCTCTGCAATGCTTGTGATAAATTATTTGAAATCCCTAAAATATTTTTCATCAGAAACAAGCAAAATATGAACTCAAAGCACTGCATAAATTCAAGTACATAATCTACTTGAGCTCTTTGCTTTGTAATTTTAGATTCGTTTCCAATAACCATGAGTACCTCAATTGTTGGATCAAATAAGCAAATCAAGCTCATCAATGTCTTATAATGTGAACCCCATCGTGTTGCTCATGCTCTAGTCAAGGAAACCTGTTGATTCTGTCCTTTCCCAGAGAAGAGAACACCCTCTTCAAGAGCTTCAACAACTTGTTGATATGCTTTCACTCGAAGCATATCTTTACGTTTGCATGATGTTCCAACAATATTTACCACCATTGAGACAACATCAAAAAACTTACTTACTTTTGGGTGACTTTCAGCCACTGATACAAGTGCTAACTGAAGCTGGTGAGCAAAATAATGAACATAATATGCAGACTGATTCTCATTTATTATTAAACTTTTGAGACCATTAAACTCTCCTTGCATATTACTAGCTCCATCGTAACCTTGACCACGTATACTTGACATACTCAAACTAAACTGGGATAAAAGAGACTCAATGTTCATTTTTAGGGATAAAGCAGTTGTATCACTAATATGGACAATACCAATAAAACGCTCCACAACACATCCCCTTTCGTCCACAAAGCGCAAAACAAGTGCCATTTGTTCTTTCACAGATACATCACGTGCCTCATCAACAAGAATTGCAAACAGATCATCATTCAATTCACTAATAATAGAAGTCCTTATTTCACATGCAATTGCATTGATAATATCTTTTTGAATTTTTGGTGAAGTTAATTTCAAATTTTCAGGTGCATTGGTCAATACAACTTTTTTGATTTCATCATTGTGATCAGCAAGAAATTGCAATAGTTCAATAAAATTTCCCCTATTACTTGACTCAGCAGATTCATCATGACCACGAAATCCCATTCCTTGACGTAGTAGATATCTAATACAATCAATCGATGCTATCAATCTAACATGATAATCTACTCTCATTTTATCAGAATTAGTAGACAAACAAACTTCAATGTGTTGACGATGATGCATCAAATCCTCAGAAGCACGCATACATTTATTATGATTACTATCATGTTCTCCGATATATATATCAATTCTGTGTATTTTCTTCCAATTTCTAAACCCCTCCCCACTAAAAGCATCACTACCTCCTTGTTTACCGTAAACAGATTTGAAAAGATAACAAGGTAGGCAAAACACAGCATCTTTTATAATACTATACTCAAGCCAAGGTTTATAATCATTAAACCATGTTGAAATAAATCTACGTCTCTGAGGTCCAAGTTGAGACCAAGGAAAATCATGATTTTTAGGTTGAAAAGGCCCTCTTTGAAGATAAGTTCGTCTAACTTTCTCCCTAATATTAACATCATACTCATGAATATCGTTTCTCAATCCGGAATCATCAAGAAGTTCATCCAAATTAGGCTCATTTTTATTAACACTAGGGGCAGAAAAATTAGGAGGAGTAGTAGTAGGAGTAAAACCTGAACTTGAACCTATATTTTTTATTCTAGGCTTATTTTTAAGCCTTGCAAAATATCTCTCCATTTTATTTCTGAAATTACAAAATTAGGGGAATATTAGAGTAAATACATTAACATTTAAGATTTAACAACATATTACAAATCAATTGACTATATATTTAAGATTTAACAACATATTACAAAGACAAGTAAATAAAATTTACGAATTGAAGCACAAACCTGGTCAAAGGGTATAGATCTGCTAATGGATTGAATTGGAGGCTTGGAGGCTGAAGGACCGAAGGTAGTCGGCAGAGACGGAAAGATGCAATTTGTAGAGAATTAAATCAGATTTTGGTCCAACAAAGCCTATGATCAACAACGAGTATAATAAAACTAGTAGTAGAGTATTAGTTTAGATGTAAATATTTAATAAATATTAGTGGGGTCTAAATAATAAAACTACTTAGCATTAGTTTGGTAACATTAGTGCAGGTTGTTCAGTGCAGTACAGGATGCTCACCAAAATTTCGAGCGGAGTCTAAATAAATTTAAATATTTTTTTGTATGTATAAAAAAAATTGAAAGTTCAGTGGGGTCTATAGTACCCACTCGCCCCTTAGTAAGTCCTCCCCTGTGCATGGATAAATATCCTACTTCTATCAATATAAGTGCAACTTAAGATGGAATAATGGGTCTTTTGCAATTCGCAAAGTACCTTGTGAGCTTTCTGTTGTTTATTGAATTTTGCGACGAATTTTACCAATTTTCTGTTGTGTAGTGTTGTGTAGCAGTTTTAAGGAAGAATTATTAACTTTGCTTTGGTAAACATGAACTGCGAAACAATGATTAGTATTGAAAGAAGTTAAAATGAAAAACAAGACCATGATGGACGCCGGCTTGAAGCTCGATCGTGTTGCAGAGATTGTTGAAGCAGTCGGAATAAAGAAGACTATGAGGAGGAAAGAGCGAACAAATGAAGTTTTTTCTGGTCCTAAAGACTGATTGTCAATCCACAACAGTTGCTCGACGGTTTTCCTGTTTGGTTTAATGAACAGAGAGTACAAGAGCCTTTGGTTTCCTTTTGTGCGTGTATAAATCTACTAATGAAATTGTGCACAGCATTTCAGTAGCATACTTGTACTTACTGAGGTGCTAACTAGAGGAGCATAACTGTTGTGATCAAGAGGGAATGTTTTTTTTTGGATGCTAGATAATTTTATTATCCAAACAAAAGATTGCTTATTGGAACATAAGTAATCTCAATCAGATTTAATTAAAATTCCTGCCGCTTAGGCAAACAAGTCATTGCTGTCAAGACTGCATCTAAATTTGCCAAAGCCAGATATCATAGCTGTGAATCCAATCAGAATTTTCTACATAATGCATGTAGTGTACAAAATCAATAAACTTATGCACAACTATTAAAGACATGAATATATCTATAGAACAAAACACATAATCGATATTCCAACTGGCTTAATACTATAATTCGGGTTGTTCCATAGTTCTGACTATTGTGGTTTAACAACTAGTATATCGCTCACATTACTCAGAGCATGCATAGAGGGGAATTGTACCATCTTCAGACAGACTTGAGCATGGGATAAAATCCTACTTTCTGATCAATAAAGCTTTCTTCACATGAGAAGCAAGGAGGCGGGTACAACTAACCTGAGCTTGAGCCTTTAGCATCCCAACAAAATGACTTTAACATGCCCCCAGACTCTGGTACAAGTTGTATATCTTCCAGATATAACCCTTGGCATGGATAGCTATCACTGCAAGCAAATCCTATAGCATTCTCTGTAGCTGAAGTTCCTTTGATACGTATGTATGATATATTTTGAATTCGAAGAGCTGAAGTCTGCATATGCCACTCAATATTAGAAGTTAGACTTCTATTCAAGCATCCAGAATATACGACACGCACAATATTATCATTTATTATTTTTTTGTAACAAACTCCCTCCATTTGTGGATCAAAGCTATCTTAATATTTGACAAGACATAATATGACTGTTGTTCAAACTATTTTAGCCCACAGTTAAAAGTTGGAGTTTATAATCAGTTGAATAGACTTCCAGACAATTGTGTTTCACCAATTAACAACAGTAAAAGACATAACAAGATTAGAATGAATAAAGGAAACAATTCATCCCATCCTTTGCGTAAGGTGCTATTACATATTTCAATTGAAACAAAGACTTGAAGGCAATGCACCTGGTTTTGACATGGTACCGGCGAATCACAGTAATACTGATCAATTATGATTGGATTTGAAACATTTTCCATCCAAACATCTTTAAATGTAATCTGGCTTGCAAAACCGCTACCGCCCTGGAAATTGTATTTGGGAATTGGGGGAGCATGGAAAGATTGGGTTAATTTGATATACATAGTTTTGTCTAGTTCAGTGAATGAGTTCGTTTTAGTGAAGAATTATTTTCAATTCGAAACATATATTTTCAAAGTAAACACAACGGTTTCAATCATTCTTTGAGATATTACTGTACCTGCCATGTTTTTATCCTCACCCCATTTCCCGTATTTAAAAAATGTGCTCCATC